>JARVKI010000135.1:0-89413 GCA_036674765.1 Seiridium cupressi
TTATTAAAATAAATTTAATAATTATAAAATTAATCGTAATTAATTATTATTATAATTAATATTATTAATATTAATAAAAAATTAAATTATATAATTATTATTTAATTATAAATATTCGGTTTTATTATTAAAACTTTAAAAAAAATCTTTTATATTTTAAATAAATAATTATAATTAAATTAAAATAACTTTAATTAAAAAATTAAATAAAAATTTAATTATATAAATATATTTATTATTAAAAATATATTATAATAATTATTAAAAATTATTTATTCGTAATTTTATAACATTATTTTATATTATATATAATAAAAATTTAATTAAAATAATTAAAATAATTACTAATTAAATAAATATAAATAAATATATTTAATTATAATTATATATAATTTTATATTTTATAATTTAATTATATTTTTATATAATTAAAATAAAATATTATAAATCTTATTAAATTATAATTTTATTAAAGTAAATCTTTAAATAAAGTTTAGTCTTTAATAAAAAGCGTAAATATAAAGTAAAAAAACGCGTTTTTTAATAGTAAGGCCTTTAACCGTCCGTAGTTAAGGGGGTAGTATTATTTAGGCTCGGAGTTACATATTAGCTTATGGCGTAAAATGCGGTCATGATTTATGGCCGTAGCAAGGAGAGAAGTGCAATGCCAATATCGTAGGTTTCACCTGCTCAATTTTGCGGCGTGATATTTAGTCGTAAAGATTATAAGATGTTTCGTGAAGAGGTACGACGATATTATGCCCGTCATTTAGAAGAAGCGGGTACGAATACATACCATTCAATACTATTTAGTTTATTTCAACCTGATGGTAGCCAATCACTACAAAGTGCAAAATCATGTCCGAGGAGGCGCGCGCCGCTCGCCGCTCGTTCTTCTACATCCCTTCCTGCCGCAGATACATGCATGAGTATTGAGTAGAAATTGAATGAAACCGCACCCAGGGCTCACAAACGTACTTACACCTTGTCACTAAGAGCATTGATTTCGGGCGCGCTCGTACAGCGAAGCAACGCGCAGTGGTAAACGCACGGCAGGCCGCTTTCTCCTCACAGCAGCTACATCACAATTTAATAGCACAATCCGATTGAGCTCCTCGACCTATCTCTCCACAAAATTAATGACAAGGGTTCAGTGCCATTCAGGTATGATGCAAGATTGTTATGGTGCTCCATGTTATTTTCCAGGCTACGAAGGCTTTCCGAAGATAGTTAAACGAATCCTGCCGGCTCCGCCAAACGTGTATGCGACGTTGATGGCAGCATAGCTATTTCAGGGAGCTTGGTGCAATAGTTGGAGCACCTGGCAACCCCTGCCCGAAATAGGCGGTAAGCGGCTGCTCGCAGCCGCGAGAGCTGCTTAATCGAAGCAGAGGTCGTCGGTTTAAGTCCGGCAGCTCTATCACTCTTACGAGAGGCAACCCCCTCCCCGGGAAACGAGGCCTAGCCCTAGGGAAAGACAGGCGCCTGTAAATTATTATTATGGCATTATTAAGGATCTTATAATTAAGGACTAGAATATTAAGGAATATTGGTTTATTGTGATTAGGCTTACGGCAATTTCTTTCCGGGACCCCGGTCGGTAGGGTTCTTCCCATACGGCGATCAAGGACAAGAATAAGGCCTATCTGTAGTACGCTAGGATAGATGAATACACACACATCACATCACATCACATCTATTTTCAACTCTTCGTACTCATCCGGAGATGAAAAGCAGATGGCGGTTACGATAATGAATGCCGAGAACGAGTAAAGAGTAGGCTTTTGGTCGGAGGATGTCGCTTACCCATCGCGCACTATTCAAAACCGAGAACCCAGGAATTGCCGATCTGAACAATTACGCCAAAGAACCTTGGAATGCTCTTGGTGTAAGACGTCATGATAGCTATTCGTAGGTTTCTGGGGTCTTCCGCTGGCGTTCGGCGGGAGGGCAGCCAAGTCTCTTGGCGACACTGATCAGCAGGGTAGCTATGGTGTCGCGTGCGACGTAACGTCTTTTGGTCGCTTACCGCAATCCGCAAAAGATCCTTCCAGCCTTACAATGTAACGTAGTTTCTTGGCGTCTCCACATTTTGACCAAAATTTACCCAGGTGCTCTATAGGAGTCAGCTCACTAAGCAGCTGAACTCGCATTAACCCATACCGGCAAGGTCAGCCTGGCAGAGCACGATCAGCAGCTGAGTTGCAATCCCAGAAGGAATTATAGCACCAGTGTTCCTGGATTATATTGCATCATTGTCTTACAGAGGTATGGTGTACACCAAGCGATAGATGTCGCCCGCGGCTATATATAAAGATGTATGGTCACATATGCAAAGTTATAATTCCATACCTCAGATCATTTTTCATCGGATATTTCAACATTATAGCACCACACTTGTCACCAAACTTATAACAATGTACTTCAAAAGATCACCAAGAACTTTAATTACCTCCTCTATAGCCACTATAATTGGATAACCTACTGGTCTTCCTGCTTTAAAACCCAAAACACAACCTTGTAGACTACTCTCTACATCTCAGCAGAATGAGAGTGCAACTATATATATCTGGTCTGGTAGCTGCCGCTTCCGCTATACCAGCTCCAAATACGGAGATCTGTGGCCCTGGTTCAAATTGCGAGTTGGTGAACGTCGATGGGGTGAAGAGATACCGTTTCAAGTCTGGCCTCGAGCCTGGCAGCCACGACTATCAGAAGAGATTCTATGAGACTCCAGTGGCCGCCAGCCTTGGCCGCCGAGAGGATAATGTCGAGACGAAGGTGGTCATGGGGGAGACCATGATGCAATGGGGCTGTGATACCGACGTCGAGTCCAAGATTAAGGACGCGATCGACTCGGCTTGCAAGTCCGAGCGAGGGTGCGACGAGGGCTCTCCCAAGAAATTCGACATCAAAAAATGGGCGAGCAAGAGCGAAGAGCCTAGCGATGCGGATCTGAATATCAGAATGGATGGCAAGTATTCCAACCAGAAGGCCAGGGATGCCCTACAAGAGGCGATGCAGGCAACAGCCACCGGCGACAGTGTCACTGCGGACGACAAGCAGTGGAAACCAGTAGCCAGCGGTGCTGGGGCAAAATGCTCGGAGAAGCAATTCCCTAACTACGTTGCTATCAACCGATTCGAGGACGGCAATCTCAAAGATTCGATGGAGTTCCGCGCGGAGCTCGTCGAGGGTGAGAGTAAGTAATGACCCAGATTCCTCCAAGGTTTCGTTTTGTTCCGACGGCACAAAGACAGCCCAATCACTCATGTTCTCGACCATTATACTAACAAGTCTCGCAGAGAATTGCCTCGGAGTAGACATACTCGGAGCTATTGTTGGGGCAATCAACCCTATCGCAGGCAAGTTTTTCGGGGCTGTCAAGGTGCTGTGCGAGAGTGAACTATGAGTGGTAGACACGACGTTTGCCGGTGCTGAATAAGCCAGTGGGAGAGTTCGGGTTGAGTCCCCTGTAGTATATGTGTCAATACTCGTAGCGTAGTCTATATATAAGCGACCCGATGGTCTTATTGCTATCCTATCAATTGATTTTCGGGCGTGAACATTGGCTTGGCAGAGGACAAGTTGTTGTGGACCAATACTTGGTTACAATTAGCGCAGCCTAGGCTTAATCCAACTCACAGTTCAATATGAAAAGGCTGATCTAACGGGGTACAATGAACTCTGCTCCCAATTATGACGACATAGATGCCTGCACGTCTAAGCCACCACCCTATCCTACACCGACAGTATAGATGCGGGCACTAAAGGAGTTGTAACCTTTACCTGACCGCGTTATAAGTTAGTACCGCGTATTTGATATTAACTGAGTGAATTCTTTCCGCAGAAACAATGGACATCTGCGACTTCCCGTTAGAGCTGATCCTTGAGATCGCCATATACACATCATCTAGGGATTTCTCTCAATTGGTTCTGGCAGAACGGCGATATGAGAAGTGTCTGTGGTCTGTCTTGTACGTGATGTTGCTCCCTCTTCAACCGGACAGCCGTCTAGCCGAACAGGGGCCTCCCAATAGAAAGGGCGTGCTGGGCTGGGCTGTGGAGCACGGCTCCCTGCGCACATTGCAAAAGGTCAACGAATCCGAGGCACTGAAGCCATGCATTATTAACCAAATCACTTTTAAGCCTTCTACTACTTCAGCCGATGACGGCCCTCTGGGATCCCATGAGCTTCTACCCCTCCATCTGGCAGCCCTGTGTGGCCAGCCCTCCATTGTTCGTTACCTTATACAGAGAGGCGCCGACGTCAATGCCACTGTCGCACACGGGTTGCTTCCTGTCCACCTCGGCAAGACTGGTGAAGTTGTGCAGATACTCATTGCCTCCGGAAGCCGTCTCGACATAGTTGATGGGACCACGCCAATGCTCTGCAGTCTGACGCACCATGCTGATTCCAGTGCTGTCGCTGCGTTCAATCAGCTTGGGGCGGACCCGAACCAGGCGGACAGCAGTGGTACAACGCCTGCTCAAGTGGCCGTTGACCAAGGGAATGTGGATGCTCTCAAGGTTCTCCTCGAAGCAGGCGCCGACATCAAACAGCCTCTGCCTGGTGGAGAGACCTTGATATACCGAGCAGTTTGGCTGACGAGACCAGATTCCCCCAAGTCCGACGCTCCGAGCCCATGTACGTGTCTCTGAATATCCATTATATTGTGTTCTAGCGCTGAATGAGCTCATAGACTCCGACGCGGCCGTGACCATGATCGGCATGATTCTTAGACCACGGCGCATCCGTGAATTCAGGCCACATTTCCACCTTGACCCGTACGAATCGGCGGTTTTACACGCCAACTCTGTTCCTAGCAGTCATGCTCTCAGACTCGGCAGATGTGGCCCAGCTCCTTCTGGAGAGGAGTGCAGACCAGCATGCAGCATACTCCAGGAAAAGAAAGATGATTGGATTTCACGTTCCACAAATGGATTGGTTCGAAGAGATATTCGCGAAAACTCTCGTGGCCAACTTCATCGCCGGAATGGTCCATGCGCCACCGAGATTTCACGGCCAAGCATTAGTCGAGCCGGAATGCATCAAAAAGCTAGGTCTGCTGATTCAGCACGGTGGAAACATCGACGCCGAGCTTGGGGGTACCACAGCGCTCATGTATTGTCTTCGACAATCGGGGCGCAGAGCCCCGACTGCAAGGGAATTGATTTGTCCTCTCCTCGACCTCGGTGCAGACCCCTGCCATCAGGACCAAGATGGAAACCAGCCCATCCACATCCTGACTGGGCAGTTTTACCGCCATGTACAGGAGAATAAAACAGAAAGTCACAACCTACCTCGATGGCGATCTCTGGCGTGTATCATGGATGCGATGATCAATAAAGGTGCCGATCCAAACGCCCGGGATGCGCTTGGCAGGACGGCGGCAATGCTTCTTTGTTTTCAGCCGTCTAATATACCAACAGCTTTCCTGCTCAAGGCTTTATTGAGCCGTGGCAATATCGACGTTAATGCTGCCGATACTGATGGATACACAACACTGCACCACGTCATTGGTTCGTCTGGAGCTTTACTGGCTCATGAGTCATGCTTTCGACTGCAGGTATTACTGGAATACAGCTACGGCAAACTAGATGTCAATCCCCGTGAAATTTCCGGCCGGACCCCGCTACATGTGCTACTTGAAGCACGAGATCTTAACGGTAAAAAGCGCGACGGCCGGGAAATGTTGTCCTGCTACAACAGAAGACGCGCAATTTCCATGCTCTTGAGAGCCGGGGCCCACGTGACTACGCAGAAAGTGTTCCCCTCTATTGTTTTTGACGCTCTATCGGCTCCCATTCTCAGCACAGAAACTTCCGAGTTGTCTCCAACTCGCAGCACGGCGGAGATGACAGGCAGCTACACTCCACCCCAATTGGCTTGCGTTGGACGAGACCCGCTCGCTATGCTCAAGATCATGCTTCATCACGGCGCAGTTGCAGACATCGATACTGGAAGCGGTCGTCTCGGATTGACGCCGCTAATGACTGTTGCCGGTCTGGGAGCTGCTGGTGGATTGACCCGTAATACCCTGGTCAAGGCCATTCAATTGCTGTTGGGGGCCGGAGCGGATGCGGAGCTGCGCGATGGGAGAGGCCGCACGGCTTGGGACATATTCTTGAAATATCGAAAAACAAAGTTTCTCTGGGTCTGGTCTCCCTGTCTGGACAGGCTAATGCCCGAGATGCCAACCGAGGAGAGAGATAAGTTGCTCGGGTTGGGTGCGACAGAACGCCCCACGGTTTCACCGTCTGAGGCTATATGGACAACATCTTACGATTGAGATCTATGATTCTTAAGATAACTTCCATCGCACCTCAAATACATCTTTTGACACATAGAACCCATGTCAGGAAACTATGCCATGCAACTTGTCCATAATGTGCGCTGTGGCAACGGACTCGCCCCACAGAGTCTCCGCGGAGCTCGCAGCTCGCTGAAGCCAGAATTTCCTGCTTTGTTCGTCGCCAAGATTCTCATATATGTACGCAATGTCCTCCATTGTGTGTATCACATGACCGAAAGGCTGTTGGTCAGAATTGCTATGGACATCAAATCCAGTTTCATTCAGGATGGAGAAGCATATCTCCAACGCTTCACGAGGCTTTCCGACATCAATAAGAATATGCTCTTTTTGTCTCAGAGCTGATAATGCGAGCCTGGACCTCGAGCCGAACGTGTCTAGTGCACTTCCATACGCCTGCGAAGCCACGGTCAATGCACGGTCATACTCTTCATCCTTCCTCAGAAGTCGGCAGGTGGATAGTCGTGCATCTAGTGCCACTGCTCGCTTCGCCTTGTCCCTACTTGAGCCGCAGAGGTTCGATATGGCTAGCAGCCCACGTTCAGAAATGTCTCTTGTCCTGGAATCCCGAGCTAGTTGAACCAGCATTACGTTTATCGGATGCTGGTCTCCGAGGTCGATCCTCGCCAGAGAACTAAGATACTCAGTCACTTTCTGTCTGATCTGCCAGCAGCTACGTGTGTTTGACGGGGATAGTGTTGCCAGCGTCTCCATCATGAATTCAAGTACAGGCGTAGTCTGAAGAGCCTTTTCGGCTCTGTCACATGCTTCATGCAGGGCCGACCAGGCACGGGTGTTGGACCCTATTCGGAACAGGTATATAGCGTGCTTGATCTGAGTCCAAAAGCTCTGGCCTGTGTCTGATATGGGACCTGGAAAATAAAGAGTGCAGGCAGTCTCCACGCTTCTGATGAGATTGTACATGTCGATATGCCCATTTTCCGATCTATGTATAGAGCCAGACCGATAGAGGTTGGCATGTAGAACCGGGTTCTGGAAGTGAAACTGGCAAGCAGCATAGCTCGACGGTTTTCTGATGGTCGCGCCATCTAGTTGTCGATTGAATGCCCCGTCATTGTTAGTAGGCTTCGTTAATGCTTGTGTGGCTTGTGCTGCTTTTCCGCGATAAGACTCTTTTCTTGCACCCCGAGACCTGTCTCGATGCTGCAGTTTTAGGTGCCGGGCAATTTTGCGCAGCTCATCCACGCCAATGTCAGGGTGATCCGAGCTCGGACTTGCGTGGTGGCCAGATGTACGTATGGCTTTGATATACCTATCTTTCTCTGATGCCTTCATGTACTTGGAGACGCCCCACTTTCTGAATTTGGACTTGAACATTTGCAATCTGCGTTAATGAATTAGAAGGCGAATGGAAGTGCACAATCTCAGGTCGGATACCTACGTCGCCTTGAATCCGCGATCGAGCATGACTTTTTGAACTTGAGTTGCAGTTGTAGCCTTGTAGAGCTTGATAATGGACTCCCGGTTTTCCTCCCATTCTTGCCGACTAGGGCTCTCGGTGACAACGGTTTCGACCATGGTTGAACTGCTGGATCGCTGAATCGCAAGCCATAAAACTTATCCCTCCTAGAATTCTGCAATGCAGATTCGCATTGCGTCAACGGCTGACTTTATAATGATGCCCTTCTGAATCGCTGCGATTGATACACGCAGCCTCGAACTCCTGTGGTAAGAAGAGCATTGCACGGCCCGTATCCCCGCATAAGTTTGGCAGCCTTATCGGGCAGACGGCGACCAATCCCCAGGAGGCCGCAATGTTTTCGCACTGCAAAACGCCTTGTTGCTGTCACACCGCCGCAAAACAATACCTAGGTGTCCCCATCATATCGACCATTGAGTTTGACACATGCACCAAGTTCCTTCCTCATTCGACAAAGCAATGCAGCCTCGAGGCTCAGTTTCGGTGACTCGTCAATCGACGCCCGACATCTGCCCTCTCCAACATGGTAATGATTGGCGGGGGTGCGTCATTTGTTCAATCTAATAATTCTTGCATGACTTAAGTGAAGCACCTCGCCGCTTGAAGAGATCCTTCGATTCTGCGCTGGCTCGCCTCGTCGTTCGAGTCGCTCACTCGCTGGGCGTAGGCAATTAAGAGTGCGAGGTGTGACATGGTTGCCTTGTTTCTGCCTGCCACGCCCGTCAGCCTCAACCTTGCATGGCTGGATATAGACCGAAAAGAATCCCAAGTAGTTTTTATTTTCTAAAATTCGTACCACGATCGCACGAAGCTAGTGATCTGACTCTGCCGTCAGCGAGGTACTTGCCCAAGAGCCCGGCATGGATCACCTTCCCAAACCGATCGATGGCAAACGTCCAGAGATCCCATTCGAGGCCGAAGCGAGAATCTACCGCCCGCCCGACTTTATTACTTTGCCGAGGAAGTATGGCTATGATGATCTCGAACAGCTTATTGAGCATGGCTTGCACAAGGACATGGATCCGAAATTGGCCAATGCCTTCTTGCAGGAGTGGTTGTGGTTCGCCTTACTCTCACGAGTCTTAGACAAAGAAATAGACTCAAGAGACTTCCTAAACCATCATATACGGACGCTTCACACTGCCGACAAAATTCTCGAGAAGAAAATCAAGGCATGGAAGGCAGGGAGCCGACACCATGATTCAAACGGCGAGCACCCATGCGTGCATGCTCCAGGCAGATACATCCAAGCATCGCATGCCTTAGCATTCGCCAGGCGATTCGTCTCAAAGCATCTATCGTATGCACCTCAGGACGATGATGACGGACGTCCCGGGCCAACTCGGCGCGAAGATGATGGTGCGTCTGATAAGACCAACGAGGCGCACGAAGCTGTTGATAACCGCATATCACTGTCGATCGCGATACTTGGGGAGATTCTCCAGAGGGAACGGCCGCCGCCACCGTCCGGCGCCCCTCTTCCTGATCGAGAAGAGTTCTGGCAGGATCCAAGCCTGGAATCGAAACGATGGGGCTACAGCAAGTACTGTCGAGAGCAACTCCAGGCTAATAAATGGTGTATGGGCGAAATTCGCCGCATTGAATCGACCATGTACGGCGTCTGTGAGGTCTACTATTCCAGTTCAATGAGACCTCCACGTGGTTTCGACCACTCATCCTGTGATATGGACCACTGCCATGCTCCATTGTCCCCAACGCTTGGTCACGTCGAAGGCTACTGCGCAGGAAACTGTGGGCCCGCTCTTGGCTTTGACGATAATGACATCGCACAGGTCTTGAGGGATAATAAGACGCCCCTGGTGACATTCGACAGCGCCAAGATGGAACTCGTGCTCCACGCGGTGGATCTCAAAAGCAACCCCCAAAAGTGTTTCGGCGCGTTATCTCACGCTTGGGACGATGTCATCCTAGGCATTGGAACGGATGCTCGAGGCAGCAATGATCGGCGTCTTCTGCAATGTCGAGCGAAGAAGATGCAGAATGACTTTAACAAGCTTATCAACAAGGGTGGTTCGACGAGCAGAGGCGAGAACGTTCCGTTCTATGTGGATGTTCTCTGCTACCCGCGGCAGGTCGGCGCGCAGCCCATTGCCTTGAATCAGATGAGGCAAGTCTACAGCAAGGCGTCAGAAGTCCTCGTATGGGATAGGGAGCTGTTACGTTCACAGAAACTATCCGATGCAAAAATGATAGAGATGAATGTCAAGATAAGACTAGGCAATTGGACCAAGAGCCTTTGGACTCTCTTCGAGGCTGTGTTAGCAAAAAGGCTCAACGTGGCCCTCAGTGACGGAATTCTTACCTTCGAGGAGCTGAGAAAAGCCAGGCACGACGCAAAGTCCGATTTGTTTCACGACTACCACCATGTTTACCGGGCTGGACATCCCCTCAGTGAGCCGGTCTACCGCCTGCGCAAACTCGACCAGGCCGATGACCCAAAGTATAGAGCACAACGTGTCTGGGAAGCTGTCCAATTCCAGAAGATCGACAGGGTGGAAAACGAAGCACCTATCCTCGCTGCACTCATGAAACTCAACATTAACGGCCTCGATACCGGGGATCCGAGGTTGCCCAATGGAGACAGGTCAAGGCAGGAATACTGCAATGATCTCGCTTCCAGGAGGATGGTGAAGCTTCTAGAACTTATGAATCAGACCGAAGAAATTGGGATTCCCTCTGGTCTGATCTTTATGCCCAGCGAGAGGTTGAGGAGCAAAGATGTCCCACAAACCAAACACTTTGGGTGGGCTGCACGGACATGGTTGACGAGGCAGGCGCACCCGCGGTGCTTGATCCAACCCATGAGGGCTACAGCGATCACTCATACCAACGGCCTGCTTGTCAAGTTTCCAGGGATCATCTTGCATTGTCCCGAGTCCCCTTTGCAGCATGGTCGCTTCTGGGTTCCGGTAACGCATACCATGCAGAAGTGGTTCAAGGTCACCGCCTATCCAGAGGTTGAGGACGTTGCGTCGTGGTGGCAGAGGACAAGCGGACGTTGCGATCTTATGATTGTCCTGAGCGAGGCCGAAACCAGTGATCAGGGGGCTATAGGACTTCTCGTCAAAGGCAAAGGGACTCTCAGCAATAGACAGATACGGTGGGTGGACGTCTTGTGTCGAGTCTGGATACGCCTAGAGACGGACAGGGAGTTTATCAGACTCTTATCCAATAGCTTCCGGGAGTTTCCAGACCGGGCTATGTTTGGGACGAAGCTCGCAGATCAAGATTGGTGTGTGGACGGCCTAGCTCCTTAGTCGATGTTATCCTCTTGTATCATCAAGGAGGCATCTAAGGCGAGTATCGCTACAGTTCTGTCGAGTACATACTCGCTTTTTGCGGTGGAGTTACTTGTTTTAGAGGATTGTCAGTTTTCGGAGTCATACATCACATTGGTCGCAGATTGTGTTCATACCCAGATGTTGATGTATACTCCCTCATTCTTGTGAAGATAGTCGCAATAAATCGATTCCAACAGTAAGGTAATGCGTGTGCCTGGCAGTCTGATGAAAATCGTCGAAAAATCCCCAATGTCAACTTAGCGTGTGGGATTACTAGTCGGCATGATGGTCCATGGCTTCCGGTCAGAATGTCCAGTTGCGCTGGGAGTGGTATGGGTATTCCTGACGGCGTGTGGGATCAGGCATAGTTAGAGAGAACAGAGGTGATATTGTGATTGAGTTAAACGCTGTCTCTGATTGTTGTGGAGTTCAAGGTAACAGTGATGAAGATTACAGGGCGTGCCTGCAAAGCACACCTACAAAGTGGCAAGCTCCAGCTGGCATGAGCTAACGTCTGTGGAAGCCATTTGTGGCTGGTGCTGTGACTCGCAGCTGACGCACAGCCGCCCAACTATCGCTAGAGCCGAGCAAATCCAATTCGATGGAAATGAGCTCGACTACGAGGATGGATTTTGCTGGTCAGAAAGACCTGGCTAGCATATGTGGTCAATGGCAATCACGCCGGATCCTGACTGGGCTCGCAAGAGTTTTCTTGGACACTGTCTGAGAGACATCATTATCGTCTCAATACGCAATGCGATGAAGGCATGAAACATGATTTGAGGATCAGTGGCAAATATCAAAATATTGTGATTACTACCAGTGCTAGGGTCTCGGAAGCACACGTTTCTAGGGTTAGAGGGAATGATAGTCCACCTTGCGCCGAATTATGATCTATGGCAGTTGTGCTTTTTGTCATTTATGATCTCATTTACCTCATTGTGGGTAGTTATTTGTTGGGTAGTTTTGATGCTGTTGGTATTGTGGACTCGGATCTTGGTTGTGATGAGAGTATTGCCCAGCATGGTGCTCGGACAAATGCTGTGGAGGCGGAGGATAGCTGGGTTGCGAGTACTGCCCACCGTGCTGCTCGGGCGAGTATTGAGTGTTAGTGTTGTAGCTTGGTTGGGAGTATTGCCCACTATGTTGCTCAGTCGTATATTGAGGATTGGCGGTGTAGCTTGGTTGGGAATACTGTCCGTCATATTGGCCTGGCGGAGGCAGAGGAACTGCTGGATGGACCCCTCCCAGATTCTGTGCTGGAGTACCCACACTGACACCCTCGTTGCCGATATCGTCGGGCACCGCGATCTTCAGCTTTGGGAGGTACTTCTGCACCTTCTGCTCGACCATGTTCTGCACAAATAGCCAGCTCTGGCGCTCCAGCTTGCGGTGACCACCATTGACGGCCCCCAAGATGCTCTCACGCAGGGTTTCCTGCAGCTTTCGGATCAAGCCGCGGATTTTGGTAACGAGCTTGAGCTTGATATCATCCCCAAATCCACGATCGGCCGTCGACCTGGCGTCGCGCTCAAGTTGGGAGTCGAAGGGGTTGCCGCCAAGGATCTTCTCCAGGGGTCGTTGGAATTGATCAGGGAGTAATTCGAATAGCTCCTTTTCGATCCCTCCGAGAACATTGCGGAACTCTAGGCGGACTTCTCTGTGAACCCTACCAAGACCTGTTGTAAGCTTGTCGCTAATGACCTTTGAAAAGCCTCCACCGCTACCTCCGTCGGCGGCACCATCACCATCACCAAGACCTCTCGAGGCGCCCTCGTCAGAATGCTTCTTGCTGCCAAATAGGCCCCCTATACCCTTGACCAAACTCTCAATCTCAGCCTTAGCACCGTCACTAGCATCTCGGGTACTCGTGTGGCCACGCAGCCATTCCTTGATGTGATCGAGGGCTATGCGAGTGAACTGCTCTGCGATAGGGCCGTGCTGCTCCCTCAGCTTGGCGCCAACCTGGTCTTTGATCTCGGGGGTGATGGCACGAGCTTTCTCCTCTGGATTCTGAGCGGCGTCCTTGACGGTATTGCTGATGACGCCGAGAAGACCGTCGAGTTCGAACCTCTGGCCGCCTCCTCCCGAATTCTTGTCGAGGTGATCCTGGACGACGTTGATGGCGTTGGATAGGAAGCCCTTCGCACCAGAAAACCCGTCGTTCCCGCTATTGTTGCCGCCTAGTCCTCGAGACTGAGTATCACCGCCTTCGGTGAGGCTAAAGATGTCCCGCAGATCATCACCTGCTTCGTCGGTTATCTGGTTGAAGTTGCGCGTCAACTGGGAAATCTCGTTGGCGAATGGCAAGGACTGTCTGCCGTAGGCATCTGGCGGCGAGTCACTGAGGCCCCTCGAGCCTTGGCCAGACGAATCCTTGTTGAACAGGGCACGGAAAGCATTGACGACTTGATCCTCCATACTGTCAATAGTCAACTGCTGAAAGGTTTCGAGCTCGGACGCGATGCGAGGTTGGATCTGAGGCGCGAGCGAGTCGACATATTCGTCGACTTTCCTCATCAGCACCTCTGGTATGTGGTGGGAAGACATGATTGAATTGTATACAAATAGCAATACGGACTTAGATAAGAAAGGGTAAGGTTGCAACGACTGAGTTTGGACTAACGTGCGGATGTTTGTCCTGATGGGGGTGGGAAACTCAGTGCGCCACATCATTTCTACCCCGCCCCCACTAAATCCAACCGTCCACCTGCCACTAGCACTAAACATTAGGACCCGACTGCCGGTACGGTATGGAGCACTGTTAGTTCGGCCAGTCTACATTGACTCAAGATGACGTTGCTTAAATATTTATTTTCATAGAAGCACCGAAATGAGTAAATCCACTCCAGCATGTAGCTCGTTCTGTGAAATCATTGACGGACAGCTCCAGCCGTTATTCTATCCAAAGAAGCTGTTAGCGAGGGTGCAATTATTGAGGCTTCGAGTGCCAGGAGGAGGAACGTGACAAGGAACAAAGAGACGACCATGACCGTTGCAGTGGTTAGGTCACATCGCGCTTTTCTGCAACGATAGGCAGGACCCTCATAATCCCTATGTTCCGACATGTGAAATGTTATATAGCAAGAATATTACGTCACAGATACGCCTTTGATCGTTGTTAAACTTGAAAATGACTACCCTTAACCGACTTCGCCTTCGTCTCTCCGGCCAACTAAAGCGGTTATTCTAGAACGGGGTTCCCTACGAGCGGAAAAGTCCTAGCAATTATCTGACCATTATGGGCAGCTCCGATGGAGATCTTAATCAGCTGACCTTTGCACATGGTGGCATTGCGCTGAGAACAGTGCTGCGTTGGACGAGATGCAACTTTCAAATTGATATGTGGTAGAAGGGAAACCTAGGGGACCTTTGTCACGTGCATATAGAAGCATCCGCTGCCCGGGATTGTGCGGAGTAGGGATTTGATATGGTTTCTGTCATGACCGATTTGGATGTTCTGGAAAGTTGATTTCTACGAGATCTGGGCAATGCCACGGGCCAGACAGAGTCTAGCGAGAGAAGTGGCTTCTAAACCTGTCATGAGAGATATTACAGTTGAACAGGGCACCATAAGGTTATCAGGCTCAAAAAGGTAGGAATATACATTCGTGATGCTGCCTATCTAGAGAATATATGTCCCAGATCATGGCCATTTTCGTCATATCATAGTTGCATTTTTGACCTTGGCTCCACTCCAGGTTTTAGGCGACCGAGTATACATCGGCGGACGTCATGTTCTCGTATATAGGTTGGGTGGTAGTAGCATTTGAGCTAAAAATGTCCACCGGTGACCTTCCGGGCCTGGCTATGCAGTTACGTCAACTGCGATCGAGGTCAAGTTGCTGATATGGCACAATGCGGAATGAAATGCGTGATCAGAAATAGAATGGGACTATTGGGGATGCTCGAGAACGTTTGAGCTTACCCGCCCGGTTATTGTCGCAGATGCAATCCGGCAAAGTAGCCGAAGGATACTGCTCACCGAGGGTCGTCCCACAACACTTTTGAGCGCCCTTGGGTCTTTCATCGCATGCCCCTCCGTAACAGGCAAGGCGATGTCAACTATTCTGATGACGGATTTATCCAAACGCTCACTTAGCAAGACAAAACCGTCACCAATGACCGTTTGAGTTTACTGGATGAAATCTCCTCGTATTCAATAATTAGCATTGTTGATTGTTACGCCATATCAGCAGTTATTAAACTCCCCTGCTGTTCACAATCTCGATGAGGTGAGTGGCCACATTTTCACTTCCTGGCAGAAACCCTTCTGCAACTCGGCTATCCGGACTCATTGCCAAGTATGCCTTCTCATTTGGCATGTCGCTCAGCATCTGCCACCCATGCGTCATCCTGGGACTCACTTCTAGGTGAATATTCGCGCCGTCCTTCTTTGCTTGGTCGACAAATAGTCCGGCATCATCAACAAACAAATCATGAGATCCGATGTTGAGACGCGTGATATTGGGTAGTATTTCCGCCCAGCTGCGGTCCTCTGGAGAGGCGGAGGCAAAGTCAATCAATGCAGCGTGCTTTTCTTGTCCATTTGGACCAATTGCCAACGCCACACATTGGTCGTAGAGCGACTTTGAGACCATGTCCTTGTACTTGTTGCGGACGAAAGATGCGCCCGTGTTCTTCAGATTTACCCATGGCCACAGCAACAGCGCCGCTCCCGGCTTCGGCAAGCCAGCAGCGTCGAGGCCTAGTAGCGCCGCGAGCGCCATATGAGTACCAGCCGATTCGCCTCCGAGTATGATGCTTCCAGCATCGATACCTTGGTCCTCGAGCAGGTAGCAGTAGGCAGCGAGCGCTTCCTGTTGCTGTTGTGGAAATTGAGCAGGGGGCGCGAGTGTGTAGTCCAGAGAGAAGATGCTCAGCGAGATACCCTGTTCTGCCGCGAGTTCTACTACACGCAGTAGTAAGACGAAGCCCATGAACGGATCTCCTATAGCATAGCCACCGCCGTGTATCCAGAAAAGCACAACATTCCGGCGGGAAGGTTCCTCTTGTGGCGCTTTGTAAAGCCAGTAGCCCTCGAATCCGGGTCTTGAGACTTCGATCTGTAACCTTGGTCTAATACCACGGAACCTTGGAGAATTCACCACTGACTCCGTGTCGGACTTCATTAGGCGCCGTTTCACGCTGCCTGGAAGGGCTTCAAGGCTAGGATTATGCATTAGACCAATATATTCTACCGTCGGTTCGCGGTAAAGCTTACTTTCTCAACATGGACAGTTTGATGTCCTCGCCCACAGAAAGATCCGTCGCATTCGACCATCTTCGCAATACCAATTTCGCAAGCGTGGTGAATACCAGTGGAAAAATGAGGGCCAGTGTATACACTAAATCTGCGAAGTCCCTGACAATATTGATTGGACGACCCGCGGTGTGGCCGCGTGTTTTAGTTGTAGATGGCATGTCGTTAATTCGTATGGCCTTTCAACTTGGGACATACATTGGTATACTGGTGTTGCACGAGGAAGAAAAGGAAAAGACCTCCGGTTCATGGTAGCGTAGCGGACGTTTTTATGGCGTCTTGCTACTGGGGTGTTTCGGTGCCGTGATAAATGCCCTACCATTAATGCCGCAATTCACCGCCGTCGCAACTTGAGGCATTAGCTAGTGCTAGTTAGCCCCGTAAGGCTGTTGATCGGCGCGAGGCCGTTCGGTGCCCATTCCACTTTAAAAACACGTCTTTCTATATTTAGTAAAATAGTCGGGTGGACGGGGCGTAACATTCAGCTGCAACGAAGATCCTCTTCGATCCTTAGTCGAGTTTCGCACTGGCGGGCGGGGTAACTAACATGAGGCTGAGGCGAACTTGAGAGATTTTGCACCGCAGATCCAAATTCAAAGATGACTCTGTTTGAACGCCGTCGTTGATGACAACTAGCTCGATGATCCCGAAATTGTTTCGGCCGCTACGGCCATCTGATGATAATGGCTAAGGTGAGATTGGCTCGCCAGTGAGCAGTCTTGGATTGCAACCCTCATAGGCAAGGATGCCTCGGCGCCAGAAGTCCTCGACATTGTCACAATTCACGACTTGAATGGACACTATACGAAGACTTGGACCGAGGAGAAGGCCGGAGTCAATTGGTTACGTGATTGTCTAATATCCAACAAGGATACGAGAAATCTTTCGGTCTCGATGTTCGCTCGTGTCATAACCTTCTCATATGATTCCGGTGTACAATTCAGCAAGTCAGTTCTTGATATCTCCGATTTTGCCGATCAACTTTTAGAGAGTGTCTTGGCTTCGAGAGGATCCGATATTGAACCAAAACGGCCAGTTCTATTCATCTGCCATAGCCTTGGGGGGATTGCGTGCAAGCAAGCCATTCTCCGTGCACACGAAGACGACGGATATATTGAATTGAGTGACCGGATCCAGGGGGTCTTGTTCTTTGGCAGACCCCATCGTGGTTTTGACCTAGCGAAATGGGCCTCAATCGTGGCCGCGATTTTGAAGGCGGGAAGTTTTGCAAGCTCAACGAATACCAACCTTCCTAAAGAGCGACAATAAACTCGGCCTGGGAAATCACTTTGAAGACGATCTGCTATTTCTTCTTCAATCGGATTGCTGTGAACAACGAAGTGTATACTAGGGCTACGGGGCCTTATCCGATAGCTTGTCGAGCAAGGACCCAGTCTGAAAGCTTTGGCTGCTGAAGTCGTTGCAGGAAAAAGCCTGGAAGACCTCAATAATCTTTTGGGACGTGTTTGTGAGAATAGCTTCCCAACCGCGTCTTTCAGACGTCACAGCTCCCCGATGTACCTATGGCATCATAGACGGACTCGACGAATGCGACGATGTAGATCGGAAAAGGCGCATTCAGCTGATATCAAAGACCCTTGGAAAGACACAGACGACTTTCACAGATGGCAGTTCGACGAGCTGGATCAAAATATTAATTTGGAGTCGGCCTGACAATACGATCAAGATAGCCGTTGATAAGTCGGCCCCAGCCACGCCGACTCCGCCATACACACAGACACGAGCGGCTATGACCAGGCTGCGGGGCAAAGACCAAACAGATGCGCTGAGCTTTGCCATTGAGAAAGTTATCACTGCTTCAATTCCAGAGCTTGTAGACCAGGGCCTATCCTCCGAGCTACTCGAGGACATACGCAAGCAGCTTATCAAACGTGCGGACCGGACCTTCCTCTGAATCACTCTAATATTTCAGCTTTTAGCTGAAAAGATGGAAACTGGTAAGTCACGTCGCGAGCTCGATGCTATTCTGAGAAATCGAGATATCTATACGGTATACGCGGAACTACTTGCAATGCGTTCTAATGCCACGAACGCTCGCAAGATGCTAAGCATTTTACTCGTCGCGACCAGGCCCTTGACTGTGCCTGGGATGAGCATCACCCTAGCCGTTAATATCAACCGCAGTATTCTGGATCCAATGAAACGTTTTAATTCAGACCCCATGACATTCAAGGATCTCGAATACGACTTGGTTATCCATTCGAAACGCACCTCAAGTGGGTTTGCGGTAATTTTGTCAGAATCATTCGGAATAGGATCTATCTTATCCACAAAACTGCGCGAGAGTCCCTCTTGAGGACTGAGACTAGCAAACATGGCAAGCACCTGACTACAAGCTTGCCATTGAGTTGGGACGATCACGTGTCTACATCACTAGATGACGATATACTTATGCCTACCCCGAGGCCCGAGGCTACGTGCGACAACGATACAGGACCACAAGTAATGTTTCATAGCCCGTGGCGGCATTCGTTTTCCCTACTCGAGTCTAACCGGATGGCTTTACATATTTGTACCACTTTTATATACATGCTAGGGCGCAAATGCGGCGTTGCACCGTTAGGAAAACCTCGTAGAGCGACTGAGGACTTTCTCGAGTATGCGGCACAATCTTGGGCTCGCCATTTCTCAGTTGTGCGCGAGAAGATTCCTCCTACGGATCTAAAATACTACGAGAACCTGTGCCATCCTGCATTCCCTGGCTTTGATACATGGACCAAAGCAATATTCGGAATAGAAAGATCGAATATTGCCATTGGTGGAACGCCGGATCAAATCCAATACTATATCACTGTGCTTCTGGGGATCGAGACAACGCCCTCCAATGGGGACTATGTGCCTGACTAGGGCGAGGAACTCGATGCAAATACCAATACAATAGGCCACACTGATGACCCGATGCACGCATTTGGCATAGAAGCCCTCACGCGTTCCTCTTCCAATTCAGCAACCAAAACCAATTCTTACTTGCCCCTGAGTGTAGATGATCATGGCTTCGTCGGACTTGACTTTGACAGCACCACGGGAAGCACTGCTAGCATCAAGCAAGGGACATCAAATTACCAATTTGCTAAGTCGACCGGTTTTGCGTGGACTATGGGTCCAGGAGAGTATGAGGCGTGGAAGCGAGCGGATGAAGCTGATCGAGCCGCACGAGCGGCTCTGAATGCAGCCAGAAAATAATAATCAACTGGCTTTTTAGTAGACTAATAGCACTGCGAAATCTATATACTTGCAGATTAGCGTTAATATAGGCTTAATGGCTAGTTCTGCCGTGTACTCGTTATTTTATCGACAGTGTAACATTATTTATAGAAAAGTAAAAATATAAAATATAAATAGTTATGTCAAAATAATTTTAAGATTAATATGAACTCTTTATACAACCTTTTAACCCCCCGATGGATTTCTTAATATGGTCGTCGTTAGAATTAATTTTACTATCGAAGGCATCCTACTTAAGGTATCGTCTGACCTGGCTATATAAACACTGGGCGATATGTCGTCTATACTGACTTCAACCAGGGAGTCTGGTTATGTATAGTTCGCGTGTGTGCACCCGTTGTCCACGTGCTTGTTGGACGTAGTTTTTCGTAGCGAGCGAGAGCAAACTAAGAGTGGATTGCAGGTAGAGGAACGTGGCTATGATGACCTAGAGGAATATGTTCATTGGGTTAAATTTGGACTTGGGAGGGGAAGTAAATGCAAGGACGTCTAAACTTGGCGAAGTGCAGGCCGCGGTCCTCATAACCGAGCTTGTTGATATCTTTCTGCTGGCAGATCATATGGAGTGTCCGAACTTGGTCAGCCGGCGAGCATGAAGGATTACACGATATACGATGGCCAGCCAGATGCGGATTTCTGTCGGAGACTAAATTCATGATTGGTCTCCGGCCGTGCCACCCACACTCATTCCTGGCCGACATCAACGCCATGCGGCTCGAAAACGTCATAGTTACGGGTGGCAACGCTGCCTTCGTTATCCATCTCTTCTGGGACTAACAGCTGATTTACGATATCGAGGCTCTTTCACCTTATAGCGAGAACACTATCGCCATTATTACGAACGCAGACGATTCCATCTTCCCAAACAAGGCCGCTACCATCGACCCCGTCTTTAACTACGTGCAGCTTGGTGACGATCTTCAGGACGGTCTCTCCCCTTGGATCATCATCGCTACCAACATCACTGCTAGCTACACTGAGAGTTGCAGTTTCGAGCTGGCCGAGGATGGCGGTGAGGCTGTTATTGCTGCCAATGATATCGGCGGCGGTGGTCCCAGCGGTGCGCCTTACAGGCTCTAGCGACTCTGCACCGAGCGGCACTGGCGCTGCTTTCCGAAACTAGCTCAATGCATTGGAGCTGGATCAAAATCGTGAATTCCTGTCCAGTCTTGGGACACCAAGAAGAATTACCACCACTGGTTCCTGGGCACCGTCCGTCTTCGGTCTGTTTCTCTTCCATTGACGACTGGTGGTCCTATCTTACCTATGTACTTTATCGGAGATTGAAGTGATATATAGAATCCCCTTTGCAGCTACTTTGCAGTCTGTGTGTTTGTATGTGTATGTCATTTTCTCCAAAATGTTGATTGGGAGGCAATGTCTCGGCTGATGAATCGAACACTCCAAATCGAACGCTTGGGGAGCCTGCCAGGTATCGGTAAATTTTGAGTGCTCCTGGACTTAGCGTGGTAATGCCGCTGCCTTGGCATTAGACCGGGGTCCCCGCACGAAGATCGCACTTCCGTGCCGACCGAGGCTTTATCCCATTATTTTATTCCCGAAGGTGTGACGGTCGAGCCATCTTGCTTTACCTCACGTTCTTAGTTACCGTCCGTAATTGGTATCTGATTGATCGGCCATTACCCTCTATAAAACTCGCTCACGCTCAAGGTATATAGCAGTTGTTTGCTCCACGTCCGAGGCAAGGCTAATACTCATACATGCGTAGGCCGTCATCGTATGATCCAAACATAGTAGGAAAGTCTGGAGAACCTCCAAACAATATCTCTCTATTTATGCAAAATCAATCCAAGCAAACACATCTCAGCTCGACTGGACAAGCAAGAGACACGCGCAAAAATGTCGAGAGTACCTCAAACAAGATGCAGCCCTCCTACAGCGTTGTCTTACTTGCGGCTGTCCTATCCAAAGCCTCGCATCTTGCAGATCCGTATGGACAGCTCAGCCACGCTCAATGCCCTGTCCGTCACTGCGCTCCGTGAATTCGACGAAGTCCTACGCTGGCTAGACTCCGAGCCGACTCTCATGGTAGCAATACTCACGGGCACTGGTCGCGCTTTCTGCGCAGGCGCTGACCTCAAACATTGGTACCGTGCTCTCATGGGGGAAAGCAACGAGGGTTTCGACAAGCTCGGAATAGATCCCTTGACGCGCCGTCGTGGCAAGAAGCCTGTGATAGCTGCTGTGAACGGATTTGCATTCGGTGGAGGGTTCGAATTTATCGTCAACTGCGACATAGTGGTTGCTGCAGATACGGCACTGTTTGGTCTGCCCGAGGTGAAACGTGGATTGGCCCCGAATGGGGGCGTGCTGCCGCGGCTCCTGCACACTGTCGGGATGCAGGTTGCCTGCGAACTCGTTTTGACAGGGCGACAGGTGACGGCCCAGGAAATGCACAAGTGGGGACTGGTGAACAAGGTGGTCTCCTTGGACAATCTGCTTGTAGAGGCGACGCGGTATGCAGAGCTTATTGCAAATAACAGCCCTGATTCTATCATCTGCGCGCGGGCCGGTCTTCGACAAGCGTGGGAGACAGGGAACGTGGACGAAGCTACGAGTATATGGTCGGAAAGGGATTTCTCTCGACTGGAGAAGGGTGAGAATGCTCGAGAAGGGCTGTCGGCATTCAAAGAAAAAAGAGCACCGAGATGGGTAGAGAGTAAACTGTAATATAAGTCAGGGTTCAAGGCGCCAGATGCGCTCACTGGTTCCTTTCCTTCTGCAGTAAGAATGAAGGTTAGAGTGGATATGAGACTAGAGATAAAATGAAGCTCGGCGTAGTTCTCGTTTTTTATATTAGCTAGTCCATACGTTTGCCTGCCACAATCCCTTGTTGATGCGTATTTCCGCCTGATATACAAGTTGGATCGATTGATACGGCTTGCGTCTTTTTAAATGGAAGCAAATACCGCCAATACTAGGTGCAGCAGACCGTGGTGTCGGAAAGCAAGATGTGGCAGGTGGTAGCACCATAAGTGACTGTCGCCACAAATAGAGACCACTGTTATACAATGATGGAAAAGATTGGAATCTTCGACACCCTCGGGTGGGTGTGAAGGCGCACTTAAAGGTAGGTCGGACTCAAGACGAAATGACCACCTCTGTTGCGATATGTTTGAAACGACAATGGCATTCACATCATCTCGGTCTGAACGCCGTCAAGTCTATGATCATCTATTTGCGCAACAGCTGCTTCCAATATTTCAAACCGGTCGTTCTCCGAGTCCAGCCGAGCCAATGCATCGAACGGCAAAGTGACCATCGGGGTTGTATGCCCAAAGTCCACCCCGAACAAGATGGGAAATTTATTGTCCGCCAGACGCCCTTCACACAACAGCCCTTTGATGACGTCCGTATACTCTTTTCTTTGCTCGTCCGAGTTGTATCCAAATGGCCTGCCGACCACCAAGCCCGCCGCCTCCTCAAACACTCCAGCAGCAATCAAGTCCGCAAATCCGGCTTGGACGCGGTATATAGGATTTCCAGACACATCATCCTCACCAATGGCCGTCTCCAGGAACACGATCCTACCTTTCCAGTCGGGAACGACGGGCTGAATCGCATGAAGGCGTGCCACAACTGTCAGGCAGCCGCCGAACAGGCGACCCTCGGATTTCCCCCCTCGGAGCCATTCCCAGCCCGGATTTGGTCTTGTTTTGGGCGGCTTCGCAGAATCCGTTTCCAACAGAGACGACGCCAGCTCCGCTGCGTACGTGAGTGAGCGTGGGACGCCGCCCAGCGGCTTGGGTTCTTCGATGGCCCGGAAGAGGTGCTTGACGCAGAAGGCCAAAGGAGAGGCCTCGTCGTCGACGGATGAGGCTTCCCCGAGCTCCGGGATAGGACCGGGGCCGTAGAACGTGCGCAGCCCCGTCATTGCGTAGAGGAACCAGTGTAGGCCAGTGATGTCCGAGTACCCAACCACGATCTTGGGATTAGCACGGATGGTGCGATGCAGCTCGGTATCGGCGATTAGAGCCGGGAGCAGCTCGGTGAATGTGCTCCCGCCTATCGTGGTTATAATGGCAGAAATGGTAGGATCTGCGAAGGCTGCACGGATCTCCGACAGGCGATTTGATATGCTCGCCTGGATTGTTGTGTCTTTGTTGAAAAATGTGCGCACCTTGCAACCCCGCCCAGACAGCACGTCAGTGGCCCGCACCATGACTCCTGGTAGCAAGTCATTGAGCCGTAATGATGGTGAGATGAATGCGATTGTAGCACCCGGCGCCAGTGCTTTTGGGACGATTGGATCCGGCATTGTGTATATTTTGCGTCGAACAGAGGAGTACAGTATGTTCTCGACCATCTGGGGCATGTAGTTGGTTCAAAAGCTAAAACGAGGTGTCCTTCCAAATTTTAGTGTTGATGAGTATTTATGGGTGGCTTGTTTTTTGAACCTCGTCCAGTGCTGCTTAATGATTCATGCGGGGGTTTTGTGTTCGACATCACGCCCTATCGTCGACATGTCGTATGGTGTTGGAGGCTGACAGACGGTGATCTGACAGCGGGTATTCGAGCCAGCTGGGGACCAAGTGGCTGCCAGCTGCGGGATTGACTGGAGTTCCAAAAGTGAAGCACGCTTCGATGGTAGAGAGGGCCGAAAAGGAACAAACAAATCCATTGTGCGTCAATCTACAGCTACCAGTCTGTGATACGTGGGGCTATCGGGAATCTGCTCTCCATACATTTTAGTAATAAATGAACACTAACTCCTAACTCGAGTCGTTTTCAGCATATTACACTGTCACATCATTGGTTTGAACAAAGCTATTATTTGAGAAGGTCTTATTTACCATTAATATTATTGATTATTTGATCTGGCTTATCTGGCCACTTTTCTCTACGCACAGTAGAAGCACTGTTTATCATAGTATCGGGTTGTGCTGCTAGAAACATACGCCAACCCATCGTCATCCATTGATGTCGAGTACACATAACATGAAGTATCCGATGACGAGTACCGGAAGCTCAAACATTCCGAGTTCACGAGGCAGTGGTAGGCACAGGTCGACAGGGTACCCGATGCCGTCACGGTCTCGACGGTGGTAGCTGAATTGCTGTTGGAACCTGGCAAACCGCAGGTGATACCCTCCACGAGCTTGGCGGACGGCACAGAACAGTAGCTCGATGCAGATGCGGAAGCTGAAGAGGAGGTACTTGTGGTGCTTGACGCGGATGAACTAGTCTGCGATCCGGAAATGGTCATCGTCGAGAATGTAGTGCTTAGGGAGCTGGAAGACACGGGTTCTGGGGAAACAGTCGACGATGCGGCCGATGATGTGGTCGACGAAGATGACGAGGAAGATGAGCAGCTTTCACTGCAAGTCGAGCACGCTTTGTCGTTCCAGTAGTAGTTTGCCGTCGAAGAAGTATAAAAGCCAGCGCTCGAAAGACTTATCTGGATAAAGGCGCATTTATAGTTGGAATTAGAGTTCGGGTTAAAACCATATGCTTGACACGAGGAGTCTTTATAACAGAGTGCTGCACAATCCATGATCGAGTTTTGATTTCCCGTGTTAGTTCCCCACGCATCCCAATTGACGTCACCCTGGATACCCTGTGTACCACAAGTCAAGCCCGACGGAGCCGGGGTCGCTACGGCGCATGTGACGCATGAGGTTGAGGTGCTGCTAGTGGACGTCGTTGTGGAAGATGTGGAAGTTGTCGTCGTGGAGAATGATGTCGTAGAGCTTTCCTGAGATGACGTTGTGCTGCTAGTGGTCGTAGAGGAAACGGTTGTCGACAAACTTGTTGCACCGGTCGCAGAGGTGCTAGCTGTGCAGGCGCTCAAATCTGGCATGGAGCTCGGATTGGCAAGCGGATCCAGCCAATTAAAAACGGATGAATCCACGCCACACTCGTTGCAAGATATATCAGAAAAGATTGTTGAACTGGATGCAGAATCCGCGACTGCGTTGATGGATTCAGAGTAAAAGTTGCAGGTGACGCTGGAGCCGTAAGTGGCTGAATAGCTCTTGCAGCCCGGGTATTGCTTGCACAGGGCCATACAACCGGCTGAGCCGCACGAGCCGGAGACGGATGCGGATGCAAAAGGCGCGGCACAAGACTTTGCCTTGCCCATGACGGAAGCCTGACATGTTGAGGCTGGCGCACTTCCCATCTTGTCCAAACAAACTTGACCCGAAGTTGGAGCAGCACACGCGGTTTGAGAAAAGCAGCCCTTGTCCCAGACTTGGGGGGATCCGCCACCAGACTGCGGAGTATAATGCATATTGGCAACACTGGCGCTCTGCAAGTAACATACAGCAGAGCAGGTTTGCGTTGAGTAGTATGAAAATGATAGACAGCCGGAGTCTGCGAGACATGCAGTGGCGCACTGGTCTCGCGTCACATCAGCTACCTTGACTGTCTTGTAAGGACCCTTGTTGCTATAGATTCTAGTGCCACAACTTAAGCCAGCAGTTGCCGTCGCCGATGCAATACACCATGTTGGGGTGATACCCGATGATCCAACTGTGGAAGAGGCAGTCGTAGATGTGGACAAAGATGCTGACGTTGATTCAGACATGGAGCTGGTGCTTGACGTTGCAACTGAACTCAATATCGAGCCGGATTGCGTGGTAGAAGAGTAGCTAGCAGTGGTACTTGAGTCGACATGAGAATCGGTCATCGTGGAACTAACCGTGGCTGATGAATCGACCGGTGTGGTCAGTGTTGTCGTTGTTGGGGTTGTGCTACTCGTGGTTGTCGTAGTAGTCGTCAGGGAACCAGTAGAAGTGAATAGGAGACTGATATTGTCCGAGCTGGATGCATCGACCTCGTTGGACACAAAGACTTCGTCAATGAAGACCACTGCGTATCCGTCTCCGGTACATGACAACTGAAACCTAATATATCCATCTGAGGAGGATAATGATGTCTCGTCCACGAACTTGAGCCATGGGGTGTTACCGGCTACCGCATTAGTAACGACGTCAAAGTAGTCCGAGTAAGTTAGGAGTGCATCCCCGTAGTACGCCTCCATTCTACACGTGTTTGCCAATGCGTTGGACAGAATGGTGTAATAGAAACGAATAGTGTACTGGGAAGTCTCATCGACATCTTGTAGCTGTTGCTCGATCATGGCCGTGTAGTCTGTGCGCTTAGCCTTGCGACCTTCCGTGACAGGAGCCGCGGACATGCGAACGCAGCCAGTGTCTGAGCTGCCGCTTCCTTGGTAACCATATTTCAAGTCAATCTGACAGTTCTCAGAGTCCCAGTCAGCGATTCCACCAGGACTATTTGGGTCATATGATCCAAAGGCGCCATTCCCCACATCGTTAGCGACTACCTGTACAGTTGCAGATGTCGTTGCCGAAGACGAAGACGTGATCGTCAGACTGGACTCGGACGTGACGGTACTGCTGCCACCGAATGAACTAGACAGGCTAGTGTCGTCCGAGACACTCGAGGTTGATGTCACGGATGATGTTGATAGAGATCCCGAGGTCGTTGAAGACTCCGACCCAGAACTAGTCGCAGATCCAGAGATTGTTGACGATTCTGAGTAAGTTGAGATCCCAGAGGCTGCCGTCGAGCTAGGGGCAGTGGCAGATTCTAACGAACTAGCCAAGCCCGATGAAGGAAATACTGACGAGCACTTCTTCTTGGGTGCTGCCAACTCGGGAGCAGCCAAGCAGGCTGCGCCGAGGAGAACAAGCGAGGCAATGGTAGACCGCATTTTCAATCTCCCCAGAAAGTCGCACCAGGAGCAGCCCTTAGCACAACAACTGGTTCCAGGAACCCCAGCTATATGTACTGCATAAAAGGACTGCAAGCCACAATGGGACCTACATGGTTACCTCGGGCGAATGCGCCGGCGACATCGTGTGTTGCACGATTTGCGTGGTAGCGCAGCTAAGGAAGAGTCGCCGGTTGTGCGCCACCAGCGCGCTAACTACCTTGTTGATGGAACCATCGTGTCGGGGCCTTCCAGGCATCGCACTCTCGATCTTAACGGTACTAAACGGCTGCGACGAGTTTCGGTAAGCGCGTTGTGCTTCGGTGACCAAGACGCATCTCGACCGACAACGCCCAGCTTTCGGTTCCGGGGTGAAGCTTTCGCGTGGTGAGCGCGCGCCGTTGCATAGTAAAGCAGCTCGATATCAAGATCCTTGGGTGACCGTATCCATGCCGAGGGGGCTTGGGGCTCGGTACCGCCGAGTCGATGGACATATATTTTGTTGTTTGCTGCCGGTTTAGGCTCCGGAATTGGACGCAGATGGAAGTCAAGCATATCAATAGTCTTATTTTGACGAAGGCTGAAGTGGATTCTACCTTTTTCAGCTTGCCATATTGCAGCCCGTTCTAGTACCTGATTTTGGCCCAATTCAGCCGAGCGGGTCCCCACGGTCTGCAGTCTGGCCAGCCTACAAGCCACGCCCATGCGGTAACGGGTATAGCGCCTTCTACATGGACCCCTGGTTTTTGCGGTCAGCTGCCTTGGCGTGAAGTTCCAGTTGAAATTGACCCCTGTGGCGTTCCCTAACATCGGAGATTCGTCGCAGCGCTGTTGAAAGAAGCGCGGAGAATGTGAAGTCTTCGAAAATTGCAAACATAGAAAGAACACAGCAATAAGGCAGAGAAATAAAATCTAAGTTCAAATATGCTCCTGAGATCAGTCCATAATGTGTTGGTATTTGAACCTGCAATTATGCCCTAGATTGATTCTCGTCGATGGTGAACGTGATGCTAATCCAGCTATATGCGAAGCAATTTTCGTAAGCATGGATTCGCACCACTCCGGTTTCTGCGTATTGGGCGCGGAGAAGTCGAATTTTTTCCTATGCAGCAATCACCGTAGCGACGGGGCCTTTTGCAGTCAGAGAATACTACGTAATGTCACCATCGTCGCCAACATGAGCGACAACTACATCCCGACCACGCGTCAAATCGATTAAAACTATCTGGGCAGACAAGCATGGTAGTGGTATATTCCGAGGCACAGTTATTGGTGGCCCTTAGTCCCCACAAGGCACCGTTATTTTGAACCCAGAGTGCCCAGAGATTATTGACCCACAACAGTTCCTGCCCTGTGGTAGAAACCTTCTGCCGCATCGAGTGCATTTCTGACTCGATTGAGCAGCTTCTCCGTATCATCCACGCCGACGCTGATACGCACGATGTGCCGTGGAACACCGTTTGCTTCGGCCAAGTCCAGCTCCCGGAAATGGGCCAGTTGGGCGTATGGAAGCGCGAGAGTAAAATCGGCGCCAATGCTCGTTCCTTTACAGACATCCAGAGCATCATAGAAAGCCACGGCACTCTGCGGCCCATGGAAGATGATGCTCAAGACGTAGCCGTATCCACCATTCTGGCGGCGGTATCATTCATATAGGTGACGAGTGGGTCCTAGCGCAGGATAGTTGACTCTTGCCACTGAAGGATGTTGCGAAAGGACAGTCGCGACAGCCAGGGCACTGCGGCTGCAATATCGGACACGTTCCACGAAATCGTGGCAGTTCGAGGCGAGAACACTGATGTCTCCCGGGAAAAGAATGTCCTCCCAGGTCGCGGAAAGTCGTGCATGTATTCCTTCATGGAACGGGGACTGTGGATTGACAATGACACTCCCGCCCATGACATTTGACGCTCCGCTGAAGATCTTATTCAGACTGGTGATGGCGATGTCGACGCACGGGAGAATGTCAACGTTGACGAAGGTACCTAATGTCTCATCGCATACCACCACAAAGCCATAAGTATCAGCGAGTCGGTGGATTCTATAGAGATCCGGAGATGCTAGCTGTGGGTTACTGGGGAGCTCGCAGAACAAGGCTTGAATCGGTTCACCTCCCGCTATCTTGCTTTCCAAGTCGTCAAGGTCTATAGCAGTCCCTCCCCATAGAGGACCACTTTGCCCCATCCACTGCGTTGGACACATTTGACTGTCTCGGCATATGGCCATCTAGAGTTCGCCGTCGTTAACGGCCCTGTCAAGCATGGAGGTAAATGGTCACTAACCCGTAGATAACTACCCGTGAGTCATCTGCGGATAGGCCCTCGGGGACGAGGGACCTCGCAACCGCATGTATCCCACACAGCCCTTTTGGGTACAAGAATACATCTTGCGGGCGAACAAAGAGTCGAGGGGTAGTATCTGACGTCGCAGATGGTGCGATTAGAGATTTTATCGTGGTTACTTCTTGAGTCGTAGTGGTGATTGATGGTAAGGACGGTGAGTCTTTCATAACTATAGTGTGCAGGTTGATATCGGGCTTGGTGCAGAATGAAGTGTCGGTGCAGTGGGACTCGAGGAATTTGAAGTAGCCGATAATGAATTCCGCGTGCCGACTCGAAATCCCATCTCCCGTCTCGCGCCAGAAACCCATCGCTATTGGGGATAGGCGGGTATCGTATAAAACGGCGTAGAAAGTTGCCCACCGGAATCCATCCCGATTCAGCCCTCCCTCCCCCCGCTCGCCAATCGTGAGACTCGGAGAGGTTGAGAATCGAATATAAGGGGACACAAAATGACTCGCATGCCTTACTGTCAAGTTAACAATCAACCGTTTTGCTGCATGTATAGATGGAAAGATCATGCATTTTGTGTTGTTGTCTCGTACGTGTAGTCTATCAAGAACTGCAGAGCTCAAGTTTCGTATTATTTTGTTGACGAACAAGCTGTTCGCGTATCATTAGGTTTCGATTCCACGCAGCCTTTTATGAATAGATATACATACCGTGGATAGCCTGATCTCATTTGCGACAACACCCATGGCTCACGTTGCGACCAGCGTACGATAGAATACCATGTTGGGAGCGAGACGCTCACAGCCTGATCCATCGGTCATCATTAGCGCTTTTCCGGTTACTATCATACAAGCAAATGATGGGGGAGCTGACATGAGCATCGCTTGGCGGCTGAGATTCCCCGAGGGGGAGTGCGTGCGGTGAAGAGGGCCGCATGGGACTCGTGAAGCGAAAATGTTTCAATGTGAGGATTATCCTTGGCCATTGCGGAAGTTTTCTTGTGGACTTCCTATTGTTTTGTATTTCGGATATATTGTGTACAGGCATTTGCTATCGGGGTAGCTAATGGTCACGACCGGCATCGATTGCTCGGAAATTAAGCCGCACGAGAGAAACACAATTGTGAACTGAAGACGTCTTATCAAGATGGCTGTACGTCATGACGATTCGGACCGAGCCTCTACGCGCCGTACATGTTACTGTTGTGTAAACACAAGATCATGAACATTCTGAGATTGCCGTGATTGCTTCGTGTAAGCAAATTAATTTTATAGGTTCTTCTCTTTGTGTCGGGCTAGAGGGGAGTACAGCAACTCGCCCTTCCAGCCGTTCAGGTGCAGACGTAGTATGGGCTAACCTAATTCGTCATCCGATGGCTATCAACGATATCAGCGGTCATACCCATTGCATTTTAAGATCAATTGAATCATCATTTCTGCCCAGATGTCTTATTTATTGGGCAACGAGACACGAAGTGAGCTTAGCATCGAAATAATTAAATACCAACAATTTAAGCATCAGGTGAACAAACATCTTCCCCGAAGTATTGAGGTCGTCACCGAGCGTTGGTCTTCGATCATTTCCGAGTAGTCGTTTTTTCAAATCCTGCCTGACGTACGTGGCGCGGAGTATGGCTGAGGCTTCTTGGGTATTACTCATGCATAACCGCCTATTGGTGACCTTGGATGCCGTCAGGCTCAATCTTTGAATACAACCTGGTCTGGCAGGAAGAATGCTACCGAGTACTCACCGGAGTACACAAGCCGGGAGAACGGTAGATGATGTTACACCGATGGCCGGTGCCTTAGCATATACAGACCCATGCACGATATAAGAGAGGTTATGACGCGGATCCCTGCTGCTACCCTCAGACAAGGCTTTTCCATGAATCCATACACCAATCGGCAGCTGCTGGTGCCTGAAGACTTTTGGGCGAATGGCGTTGAGCGTAAGGCAGTCTTCCAAGACACCGTTCAGACCGTGACAAGTTGCTTGGCATCTAGCGACGTACGGAAGGAGGATGACGTATTATTCCGTAGCGGTACTCAGGAGTCGGGTCCATGATTCTTGAGGCTGTTGGCGGAGGTGTCCAAGCTCCAGTGGAGAGATGCTTACCATCGACTTGTCGATGCAACAGGCTGCAATCTTTCGATCAGAAGACTGGATTGTCTCCGCAATTTGACAGCGCGATAATTCAACGGCTACATGAACGGAATGAGCTCACGGCTTTACTCGGGTGGGTACTCCATGGCAGTTAATGGCGACATTGTTCGCAGTATTGAATCTCAATCGCTGGTCAAAGGTCCATACGTCAAAGTACCTCTCATCGCAGGCTCGAATACCGACGAGGGCACTGGGCAGGGCCCTTCAGGTATAAACACGACAGAGCAATTGTTTACATGGCTAATCAGTAAGCAACCCGGGGAGCTCAGTGTTTATGGTGCGGGAGTTAATTAAATCCACTTTACTCTGTATTCAACACTGCTCACGGACTTCAATAGCTAAAGAGGCTGCTGCATCTTACTCGCAAATGGAGAACTTACCACCAGAAGCTGCCAATGAAATCTTGAGTCTTTATCCCGATAATTCGACCGGAAACATGGCAGCATATTTGGGAGATTCACCTACATCAGCCCAGGGCCCGATGTGGCGTCGCACGTCGACATATGCGGGTGACTACCAGCAACACGCTGGCCGTCGAGCGACATGCCAATCGTGGGCAACACATGGAGCACCGGCATATTGTGAGTTTTACCTCAGAGACATCGAACGAGAAACTATGGGTGCGTGTTGTGTGTAACATATCTATGTCAGGCTATCGTTTAACGTACACAAGACCAACGCGCATGGATCAACGAGGCTGCGCATTTTGAAGAAGTGGTATTCATCTTCAACGACCTTGAAGGTATTGGGCACCATTCCGGAACACGTTTCCACGGCACGCCACCAAATCAGGCACAGTTGAGTGATATGATGTTGTCTATGTGGGCAAGTATTGAGGAATTCGCTAAAATTGGGAAAGCTCCTTTGGGTTTCCCAATTCCGATACGAGATTGGTTGAATCGGTTGAACACGGCTCGTTACGGTTTCCTGCCGGATCATGCACTGCGGGGGAGCTTTTTGCTGCCTAAATATCAAGGCATCTGTGCTTGAAATCGTCAGCTTTTGTAGCCCGACAGCCTTGCTGGATGTCAACTTCCTCGGTTCCATTCTCTTCATCTTCAGTCCAGAAAAGGGCAAGCAAACTGCACTTTGTTCTCGCATGTATCTGGCTATCGCCATTCTCGACGGCCATGGCTGAAGCCTTGGGTGCTGTGGCGAGCGGCATCGCAGTCGCTCAGGTTGCTGGGACGGCTGGCAGTGCCATATGGAAGCTGAAACAGTTGTGGGATGAAGTTGAAGACGTACCCGAAATCATCAACGACCTGATTGAGCAACTCGGTTGCCTCGATCCGTCATTATGGGACGCTTAAAGACAATTCAGCCAGCAAGAAATTCCAGCACTGTTCTGGGATCAAACAGCCGCTCGCCGTAGCACAGAATATTGCCGGCGTGCTCTACAGAAGATCTCTGATCTCACGAACGATTTATCCATGCTCATTGATTCCAAGAAGGGGATACGGCGCAAGATCGGATGCATGAAAGTTGTGTTGAAGAAACAGCAGATAAGTAGCCTGGAACAAAGGCTGGGAAATGCAATCAGGATGCTTCAAGTTGCTCAACAAGGCTACATAATGTGAGGCGCGAAGTCATTATTAGTGAGGGGATATCGGCTGACGTGCTACAGGGCGTTCATGCAGATACAGCCAGATATTGTGGCATACAAGGTAGCTAACCAATTCCGGAACCAAACCGATGGGCCGCAAATAGCTCTCGAAAAAGACCAAACCGCGGTCACAGACGATGCAATCACATCCGCAGATCGGAGTACAATACCTCAAGCCTCTGTTGGACGTATCAGGGCGACGACACCAAATGAAACAACCAAAGAATGGAGAAGTTGGAGAAAGACCGGCCCGTTGACGACCCTATCAACGACTGGGGGCTTTAAAGCGAGATTTCGACCACCAATGTGGTTGGCAGGCCTAGCATATGCCTGGGAGTTGAGTGTTGTCAAGTCTTACGGCGACTGGAAGTCTCATCTGCAGACTTACTCGGTCTCGGGGATATTCAGTATCGTGGAGAGAGGCGATATAAACAGTTTGAAGAGGATTTTCACCATGGGCGAGGCATCACCTTATGATCGCGATGGACTAAGTGGAATGATGCTACTTCACGTAAGATTCCCATAGAACATTGTTCTGCTCCTTTTCATACAGTATCGTTGACATTTCAAAACCTTTATGTCGCAGTACGCATGCGTTGCTGATTTGAATACTTTCAAATTCATTCTCGGGCTTACAACTTCGTTCGATCCAACGGAAAAAGATGACTTCAGCCGGTTAGTTACTATCTGTTTAAATTTCCTCTCAAGACTAATAGCCCTCATCTTCCAAAAATAGATCGAAACTTTTACTTTTATTTTTAATCCATATTTGATGCTAACATATGGCGTAACCGTGTAGGACCGTGGGGGATTACTATGCTGCATACGGTTTACCCCCTGGGAGCTTAGATGATCAATTTGAGACGATTGACACACTAATAAGCCCTGGACTTCTGTTACAATCGAGCTCTCCAGCATCACTATTGCATTGCAGCTGCCCTAGAGTGCTAGAAATAGCAACTTTCAGACGACTTCAGCCGATATGTTGTCCACAACACGAACAGGCGACCCTCCAATCTCGCATAGACTGTGCAAGGTGGGTAATTCCGTCCAATAAGCAGGATTACGTCTATATTATAGAAAAGATACTTGATCCAGACTGGTCAAAAGACGCAAGTCAGGTCTGTAACTTTCAGGGAAACACATCCTTGCTCCACTTGATCGCTAGGAGGTACGACATCTCTAACTCAAACCCAAGCTTCCGAAAATTCGCTTTGGAAGTGATTCAGAAGTCCAAGAACCTGCATTACCTCAGCAGCGAAAGAGGTGTGGTTACCCCGTTTGCACAGCTATATATACGTTGGCATATAAAGAATGATAATCGTTCGAAGTTTTCGCAGCTTCAAGCAACCATGTCATCTTGGCTGCAGCTTATGGATGATGCTGAGGTGGACCTTGGGCTGTATGGACTTCGAGAAAGCCGACTTCAAGCAATTAATGAGAGGTTGTGTGGTTCTCCGGGCTTGTCTTGGATATGGGGAAGAGACGCGTTTCAACTCCATTCTGATTGGTGGCTTATTAGCTTCAGGTTTGGGCCGTCAATTGAAGACTGGGTTTTCTATTGGGCGGAACCAACATCAAGAGACAGCTTATAATGTGATACAACTCAGTGGTTAGTGGTTAAGTTACAGCTGAGCCCGCCATCTTGCACATGGTTACCCTGGTACAGACCCTTTTCAATCAATACCATGTATCGGGACCAAAATATCCTTTCTCAGGTAAATCGGGGATCAAGGCAGATTGTCCAGCTCCTCCGTCCAAAGTTGCCGAAAGTACATCTGTGCCCCACCAGCTGATCGATTTAGGGTGATACTGCACGGCGAAGAAGATTATGAGGCCCGAGAAAGCAACGCCACCAGTGAGTCCGGCCGAGAGCACATAATTGTATTTCTCCCACCATGCCGTCTTGTACCTCCTCATGTAGTACATGAAGAAGAAAGATACGTAGAAACCGCCAGTCCAGTAGGTGAGGTTCAACGGTGCCCAGTTAAGCATTCCATTGAAGACCAGCGACGGGTGGACGTGCTTGAGCCACGAAATGGGCGTGAAGATGACGGCATTCACCGGTGTGAAGACAGCGGCGGGCAATACACGTTTGATGGCGTCCCGTGCGTAAGATCCGAATCGTTTGACAGTCCACCAGACAATGGCAAGGAGGAAGCCCAACAGGAAGCAATACTTCATGGCTGGATAGATCTGCGAGAAGATTCTCTCAGGACCGATGGCACCCTAGGATGATGTTGTCAGTGTTCTGGTCCAGACTACAAGATGATGGGAGTGATGTCTTACCCAAACGACTGAAGACGAAAAGTAAACCTGGGAGCCATTTTCACAGTTGAAGTTGGAGGGCTGGTCTGCAGTACAAATTCCGGGAATATCGTTGTCTGCGAACTGTACGACTGCGTATGCAACCAGAGCCGTGATGATGGAACTCAATACCTGGCCACGATACATGGCTCGAGGAGGTAGCTTGGCGTAGAAGCCCATTTTCTGGTCTGATATGTAGGTATCCGCCTGACCGTTGATGTTGTACCCGAACGCCTTGACGAACATAAGCGCCTCAGGGTGTCCGGGTAGTGCATAACCGATGATCAACTCGGTGACGACATTCAGACCCTCAGTCGCGCCTGAGATTGCATAAAGATAGGACATGGGAATGAGGAATACCAAGTTAAGGGCAATCACGAAGAAGACTGTCCAGACGGGTGTGCCGAGTTGAGGCCAGTTCGTCACGATAACGATGGCGAATATGAACGCTACGAGGGCGATAATCAGGAACCACCAGTCGGGAACTTCGGGGTAGCTGCGCATGAGCTGCGTGAAGGGATCGTCAAAGCCGTCATAGATGGAGGTCTCGTCACTCATCATGTGGTACAAATGTCGACCGGCTTCGCGCACATTTCCTCTGGCAAGCGAGGCGGCTGCATTCTTGATCCCGACGAAGATCTTCTTGAACGTTGATAAAGCAGCCACCGTCATTGACCTGTAAGCCTTGAGGAGTGGTCGCCAAGAATCCAGTAGGATAAAGAGCATGGTCAGCGGATAGAAAGCAAAGAAGGCGCCGTAGAGAAGCAGATTTCCAGCACTGTAGAATGCAGGGGAGTAAGACTGGTAGTCTTCTTCGACGAGGGTTCCTGTACCAGATATAATGACTTTCGTTATGTTGTATGAGTTGCCAGTGTTGTCGAAGATCCCGGATGAATTGATGGGCAGATAAGCAGACCAATTGACGTTGGTCCAGTACAGGGCGACGATGATCAAACCGCCAAGCACGACGCCAGAGAATTGCTGCGCGAATGCGAAGAAGGGATATGCGAGAGGAAGTGAGACAGTTGAGATGACATTCCAATCGAAACTCGAGATGGGGTTAAATCCGAGGCCCATCTGTGAACCCGTAATCATGTTCAGATTGAAGTTGTCAGGCTTGATCCACGTCATCCAGGCGAAATAGCTCAGCGCAGGAAAGATAAAATCCGGGAACCAGAAATACACAAACATGATGCCAAAGACAAGGAAGAAGAACTTGTACCGCGAGAGGGACCAGCCGTGTACTGTTTCATTCCTGTCAGGCACCAGCAACGCCCTGTTCAGGGCCAAGGTTGGCAAGATGTTCGGCCATATAGCTTCCACCGGGTATACAACAAAGCGACGAAGCAGACCGGAGAACCCGAGACCCATGAGCTGCGTAGACAGGAGGAGCAGGATACCGTACCCAGGGGTCAGCCAGGTGTCATGGTAGTAGACAGTCTGGGTCTGGATGTTCCAGAAGCAGTAAGCAGAAACAAGACCAACGTCGACGATGATGGTTGAAAGCATCTGTTCCTTGTACGACCAAGGGCCCGGATTGAGCGAAACTCTCGTGCCGCGGAAAGTGAAGCCCCAGTCCGGCAGAACCCAGGCAAGGAACAAACCACATGGGTAGAGCAGGATCTGCGCCACCGCGGATGACAAGTTGATTGCAGGATAGCGCGAATTGAACAGTGAATTGGTGAATTGAGCGAGAACGGCCCACATGTAACCAAGGAGGTGGGCACGAATTGTCTCGCATGGCATGTCGACGTCGTCGGTGGGCGTGGTGACGGCGCGCACCTCGGGATATGGCGAGTAGAACTTGTTCACGGCCGCCTCCGTCTTCAGCTCCAGCTCCCATTCCTCGGTGCTTTGTCCATCAGAAGGGCCCTCAGCCAGGGTAGCGAGCTTCACTCGTTGGTTCTGGGAGAAATTGTAATCGTACTCATGGTCCTTGAGCAGCTTCTGGATGATGGCTTTACACTCCTCGACCGTCAAAGTTGCAATCTTGTCCACAACGTAGTCGATGTCGTCCACGGGAGCAACGCCATCGTTGCCGTCGCCGAGCTTCTCGGTGAGGTTCTGTACGGCATCCTTGACATTGGTAGTGGTGTTCTCGGGGCCAGTCTTCTCGTCGGCGGCTCGGTTCAACGAATGATCGTCCGCCTCGATGGAGTTATCGGCGGAAGACAGTCGTGAGGCCATGGCGCCCTGGTCTGTCTTGGCTGCGACCAAGTGTATCGTTCACTGAATAGTCAATTGATGGCATGCTTGGCGAGCTTGGCGACTTGGCGACTCGAGGGCGTAGTCTGTTTATACCTGCCACCTACACAGTCCACCACATATGTTGCCGCCTCACGTGGTACAGATATCGTAGCTTCCGAAACCATGCACACATGTGGGGGGTCCATGAGTACAAGTGGATATGCCAAGATAACGCGTCCGACCCTGGTCATGCAATCATGACCAATATCAATGATTAAATATATGGCTTTGATACAAGGGTTACATCTAGTGCGTCGCAAGCCCCACTTGTCTAATTGCTCCCGGCCAGCATCTCGAGCGACCTCACCGTCTGGGAGCAGGCTATTCATGCAACTGGATACTGCCCAAACCCAACATAATGTAGACCGAACTCTAATTATCCGGCAATTGCAGATTGGGAGAGTCGCAACATAGTCAAAGCCCAAGAACGAACCCTTCAATCCCAAGTACGCAATCTGTTCTTATCGGCCAGGTATTTTCCTTCGTGGAATTGAAAAATGCGCTCCGAAAACACCGAATCCCGAGGGGCTAAATCCGAGGGAAATACTAATCTATTGATGCGATGCTGTCCCCAGTCTCCTATACTGGAATCGTTTACTTATCGCACCTTCCTAGTTCGGTTCTCGGGTTAGTGCTAAACGTGCCACTTACTGTAGATGGTGTGCTCGTCGCGCCTCGTTATCATGAGCGCATTGGCCATTCGGTTAGGCTCAGCCGTGTCGAAACGACGTGGAGCACTGCTTTTCGGAACCAACACCGCGCGGCGGCGGCGGTACCAGTGGTATGGTGTGCCGATTCACCCTTGCTGGTTAGGCTCGAACAGTATTGTCTGCCGTTATGCCGCGTGATGCATCACCTCGGAGCGCCTCTTTTGCGTTGCCGGGAGCCGAGAGATAATGGCGCTCATTATTTGGAATATCAATCCACGCGCACACATCCCAAGTCCGGATCCTGTGCGACACGAACTGTCAGCAAAGCTCATTCGGTGGACGAGCTCAAGGTGGGGCTCCGTCAGGGAACACGCATCATCGCCCAGGATGTTGGGACGATCGAGTTCCCGCGTTCATGGTACAGGGCACCGGCAATCGTATCAAAGACAAGAAGTGGGGTGAAAGGTCAATCGATATGTAACGAGATTGAATCACGCTGATAAGGAGCTCTTGTGGGGTTCGAGTTATAGAACCAACGCTATAGGAATATTGGGCACTTTAGGCGTTGTGAGTACAATGATAAGATCAACTAATCGCCGTAAGTATGAACGTTGAGATGCAAATTCACCGAAAAGACCAATTGAGACAGGACGTGTTCCATTCGCGCGGCCAAAAGACAAATTCTATCTATGCCGCATCGAAAACCCGCAACATAATCTAAGGATAATTGCGTTATAAAGAGCTCTACGATCCTATTAGAATCAGATATACTTGTGTTCTCTAATATATGAATTTATGATGCCTCATATCTTTGGGCCAGCGAGGAATGGGACTTTTGTTATCGTGGAACCCAGCCAGGCAACCTGTGCTTGATGTTCGGCATTGTTGTATAAGTGGTCGGGAACGGAGGGCCACTTGATATGACAAATGAGAGTAACGCATCGATGTATCACTACGGCACAGCCAAGGTTCGATAAAATATTGGGAGAAGACGGGTGCGAGCCCTCTTTCCGCTTAATGGTTCGACGGGCAGCCTTTTCCACTCGACTTTCATAACCTCGCTCCTTATCACCACTTCAGAGCTCATCCTTACGAGTACCTCTGACAAGAGACTGGTTTAACTACTGCTTTGTTGAAATAGTTAGGCATTCCTCAAGACTAACATATCACTTGTCCACTAAACATGAACTTGTTCCCATTCAGTCAGGTTCTGATTTTGTCGATTACCTTGGTGCGTAGGATTTGAATCTCAATTGAGATGGCTGGATGGTCATTTGGATGACTGCCTCTAATCCCCTGATTATCGTTGTATAATTGGCCCATGCGGTGCTTTTGAGCTACCTGTTACTTTCTTTTCCCCACAAAGACCCGGTGTAACCATTTAATCCTCTTGATATCCGAGGTTATTCCATCGTCTGTCCTGGCGGTCGAGCCGCTGCTTATGCTCTTAATTAATGGAACAAAGGGTTACTTTGTGCAGGGTCTGTTCGGGGTATAGTTGATATACTTAAGGGACAGCAGCACGAAAAAGAAGGTGCAGTGATTTTTGCCATGAATAACTGTTATCTCAACTACTTCACTGCAACATAAAGTTAGTACTGCTTATAGGGTGGCACTCCTAAGCATGACACAGCTAGATGACCGAGGCGGCATATTTCGCTGATTTTTCGATTCTAAACATACCCAAACACGCATGAAGCCGGATGATCACTTTAATATCGTCCTCGCTAGCTTCGGCGCGGTGACCACAGCCATACCCATAACATCGAGTTCTATCAACATCAATAGCGTCGCCCGATATTGCTTTCAGCCCTTTCTTGGCCAGTGACCATGGTGGGCTTCGAATGTCTGGAGTTGAACATTCACATAGTCCTTCATCGGATGCATTCGGGGGCTAAGATGTGGTTTACGGGGATTCATGGGGCAACTAATAAAGGGAGGCACCATCTATCTTTGGGCTTACCGGCGTTCGAACAAGCCACAGTATAGGAAGTATTGAGCGAACGTGTGTACATGGTAGAGGCTCGGAAAATATACAGTGTGGAAATGGAAGAACTGGAGCCGACACGGAAGTGCCATCCCACTTTCCGCCGGCGTAACGGGCGCATAGCCTAATCTGTTGGAGTGAAATTCCTCATACCCCGCATCAGCAGCCTTAACGTGGATTTGGAGTTCCTGATCCTGTGGTCCGGGAAACTTAAATCAATACCGGTAACCCAAGGATGCAATGCTTCCTCAAAAGGCACTGGTTTGGATGAATTCGGACGTCAGATCCACATCCCATTCACACCCTCTTCTTCGGCCTACTCCTTTTTTCCTTGGTTATCGCAACCAACGAATGGCAGGCAGGATCGCTCAATCTCGCCTAGTTTTCCTGCTCGCTCGGAGATTTCTTTGGTGGAGCTGCATGGCCCCCAAAGATCTGCAATGCACGTCAGCTAAGCTTCAATCACCCGCCAGCGCTGCCGCATGGAGGCACAGCGGACGGTGGACCTCTTATGTGGGCGAATTGGCAACTGGGTCGACAGGGTAGGTTGGCTAGATGAGCTGGAATAAGCACTAAACTCAACATTACACTATGACTAACAGGCATTTCAGCTGGGCTTGTGATGTGGTATGACAACCACTGCACCACATAGTGCGGATAATAGATGTTATTAATTTGTACCGTATCCCAGTGTATCCCCCCACAGGCTCCTCTTCCAGGCGACCCACTACCACTACCGAACAGAGCAGCTTTCCAATGAGATCGGAAAAGCCCGATTGGATGAGACTTGCTAGGCGGAGTCCAGGCTACCAATGACCTCCGATAAAGTAGGTAGCTGGTAAGTTTGAATAGTCTCCTTGAGCACCCGATTAAGCCTTGCCGAAACGTACCAAGACGAACTGTGGCGCACCGAACCAGCCAGACTCTATTTCAACCTCAGAAGAATATTTCAAAAAGCTGTTTCCCTCTGAACCAATACTTTAAATCAGTAGGAAAGAGGTTTCTTCCGGCGAGAACTAGGTTCGACTATTCTGCAAAGCCGGACATCGTGTAGCTTCAACGTAGACTCAGCTCCCGCGAATGGAACAATCTCGTGCGCTCTGGGACCATGCTCTAAGTTTCTCTTTAGCCTGCTATAGCGCAGTCATGCAACACGATTGGACTGTTCAGAGGCGCTGCCGCACCATTTGGTGGCTTCTCCATCATCTACAGCCAGCCACAGGAGCGCGGCAGTTCAATACGAGCCGGAATTCAGTTACGCACAGCGCAAGAAAGAAATGGCAAGTTCGTACCGTGGGATATAGAAGATTCCTGTATTTATACCGGTCCAGTTCTCCATGTTTCTTTTTGTTTGATTGACTGAGCATTAATAACTACCTCGACAGTTCGAAAGAAAACACCAACTAGTTACAGACCTTCTGAATATGTAGCACACCATGGCTGTAGGTTTGTCTGTAAGATATCCAAGCCACACTAACATGGCTTCTAGCCCCAGTCAATCGCTGCCGCCATCGGGGATGGTGGGATGAGCACGTTGTACTTTGTCGACGATGACAACCGGATTGCGATCTGGCAAGCTCAAGAAGACAAAGAGAGACCCAAGAAAAAAGGTGGCCGGACATACGTTCAGGGATTTGCGTATCCAGTGGATGCAGATAAAGCTACTGCGGAGCCCTTGGAAGCAGGCGGGAAGGACCTAGCTGCGATCGCGTACTATGACGATGAAAGCAAGCAGATTTGCGTAAGTTATTCATCCTCCACCTCCCCATCACGACATTGTACACGCCTAGTGCCATTCGACATGAGACTGATGCACCAGTGTATAGACGCGGCTCTATTATCAGGATAAAGACCATACCTTGCGAGAGTTATGCAAGGATGGGGGAAGTGGACAGTGGTATGAAGGTAGCCTCAGCCAGAAAGGTGTGAAGGTCGCGGCCAATACGACATTGGCAGCTATGGAGGGGTTTCCTACTGATCCCGATACAAAGAAGTCAGTTAAGGAGCTGAAGGTCTACTATTTCAAAGACGATAAACATGTCTATGTCGCGTGGGCTATTATCAACTCGGGAGACTGGCAAGTCGACAAGGTAGTCGCATAAGGTGCTAGCGAGTTTAGTCTAGTTTGTTGAATAGAAGTAGTGTTTTAGTTTATTTGATACTGCACCTAATGACACTCACGTCGTGTGGGGACCTCAAGGCCGTGCATGAGATACTAATGACGGAATTTGCTTCCAGGATCAAACCTGATCAAGCAATAGGGGCATAGAAACTAAATTTGCCCTTTGGGTCGTACTTCAGTTTCAGGTCCAGTAGCTTCTGCTGACGCCACTCCTCGTATCCATACCAGTTCTTCTTTGTTTCATCGCCGAAAGCATAGTTGACATACGTGTGTAGCTCTTCTCGGCCGCTGGCCTTGTGGAGTATTTGCCGAAGACTCTCTCCGAATGCGGCGGCCTTCTCGTCAAGTTCGGGCCCGTCCGGTGCATAGATGATGATAGGAGAAATAAGAAGATCGTCGTCCCGAAATGGGCATGCCGTCGATTCCCTGGGAACGGCCTTCACCCCTTGCAGCGAATAACCCTCGAAGACGAATACGGAGTTGTTGAGCGCCGGTGTTGCTTGTGTTGTCGAGGTGAAGAGATCATACACTTCCCGCTGCGCAGGAATATCGTAGGAGTCGAGATCAATTGGGAAGCGAATGTTCACAAATCCCAACTTTTGGCATATTGAATCCTCATTGCTGTTACCCGTCCACGCCGGTATATCAACATAAGTGCCTCCAGCTGCGTTACTAGTAATGGGTCCAAGGTCGTGAAATATGGCTGTGTATGATATATCCACGGAAGGTGTGCCCTCTTGCAGGATATAAAACATGATCACAGGCTATTGGCCGTCAGAAAACATAAAATCACGGAGACTCCATCTCAATCGGACCCACACACACCTTCGTAGGGTCAATCAGGGGTAAGTTCAAGAAGAAAGAATAATTAACAACATCTACTGGCTGGGTTTTCAGTAGATGCTCGTTGATGGTGGCGTATAACTGCTCAACCTTGTCGCCTCTGAAGATAAAGCATTCGTATGCCCACTCTCGATATTGGATGTCATAAACTTTAGAAGTGATAGAAGTTACGATGCCGAAATTGTGACCAGCCCCCTGTATGGCCCACCACAGGTCCGATGTTTTATCGATTGTAACCAAGCTGCCGTTCGCGAGAACAATATTCGCCGAAACAAATTGATCGGAAACAAGCCCGTGGCGTCCCTGGAGGAATCCATGGCCGCCACCCAAGCCTGGGCCAAGGATGCTGGTGCATTCGCACGCGCCCGTGACTACTTCATTAGTCAGCTCGATTATCAGTGTGTGGTGGATCATCCCCAGTTGCGCACGAAGCTCGACAACAATGATGCACTGGAGGCTCTCACCCGTCTGCTTCCCCGCCTTCCAAAGGGCATCTGTGACATGCTTAGATCTAGCCCCACCGCCAATTTTAGCGGTAGATCCATCATCGGCAATGTCGACAATACTCAAATTCTTCATCCATATTTGAATGCCGTTTTTCAGTTTTCCCGCCGTGGTGATTGCACCGTGGCCTCCGTTTACGGCGAGATAGGGGATATCTCCTTCATTGGCAGATTTGACCTAAACCTTCTTAGTCTCCATGATGTTGCCATTTAATTCATTTTTGACCTTTTACCGTAACAGAAACGTCGTTCTCCACGCTTGGTACTACAACGACAGCTATCTTTGGAGCATCCAATACGGACCATCGCGTTGTTGCTTCGCCAAACCCAACTGAGCCTGGGTAATACACTTCGGCGCCTGGGGATAAACTTGCGGCAAGCTCTGCGAAACTATCCCGCTGGGGGCAAATGTTCCAAAGCCAAGTGCTGGGGTTAGCATTTCCACAAGCTGTCGACAACACCCATGCGGCTATGGCGGAGATAACCTCCATGTTATGTTAAGACCGACGAAGAGACGAATGCTCGGAATGAGGGGAAGTCGGCGCCGATGATCCGTGTCGTCCAGCTGAGCAAGCAAATAACCTTACCAACCAGCTTTCAAATTTGGTACTAAAATAGACCCGCTCTGGAGGTTTCTATATTGTAATACAGTTGGCAAGATTCTCTTCAATGTGGCACTCGTCGATGAAAACGTCGTGGAAGTGTGAGAACATGCGACCGCTGGTCGTGCCCACAGCGGCGCATACGAGCTGATGTCAGATGGTGTAACCGGTGTGCTTACATTCGACTCCTTCCTTCTGGCACCCCGCTTCGGGCTGGAATTTCATAATGAGGCTGCTCTGATGGATCTGTGACAGGCTATTCGTGATTTATAACAACTGCTCAGACCCCAGTACCGTCGAGCCAGAAATTTCCCGCTCATTGTCTACTGGGGTCATGCATGGACTCTTTTCTCAATTAGAAGTAAACAGGCCCCAGAGATACAATTGGAGAGCATCATAACAGAACCCCTCCCGTTTCCTTTTCTTTTTTGATTTCCCGGGGCAAAGGCTATGGCAGAAAAGGTAGATATATGGTACGTTAAGTAAGTGGTATGTCGCTTACAATACTTACGCTAACCATATATCTACATTTGTGAGTTGCAGTTGTTAGTATAATCGTTTAGTTTCGCGGGATTCTTGATCCATCAAGCCGTGGACGTATGCCACACCGACGGTATAACGCCCCTGCATGTTGTCATCCTGAACTGGTCGCAACACCAAAGGGACCTTACCGCCGTCTAGGCAAACCACGACATCGTCTTCCCTTACTGGCGGAGTGATCAAGGTGTAGAGCCCATTGCTAGTCATTGCGAACGTCCAACCTTCTTCTAGAGTCCTATTCCACATTCTTCCCATAGCAGAGTCAGGGAACCACTCGTAATCACCGTCCAGGGTCGAGTGAATTTCACCGCTATCGTGTCGCTCTGGGAAGGCACCCAGCGTTTCTAGAAACACTTCCCTCACCACTGGGTCCGCGTCGGTGATCTCCTGGGCGGTAAGCCGCTTTATGGGATATCCCGTGCAGTCGGTGATTAGAGTGCGCCAGAAAGCAGTGAAAGCAGATTCACCGGTCACATAAGGTGACGTATGCTGAGGTGCTTTCAGAACGTCATGGCCAAGGTAAAGACCTATCCATTCTAGGGGTAGACGATCCCGTCGGTCCCACCGCGTAGAGATGGCATCGAGGGACGGTTCAGGCAACTCGTAGGAATAATCATGCTGCTGTATAGCGCCAATACGCCCAACGATGAATCCCTTAGTTTGGAGGGTGTTCCAGTTGACCATTCGGCATGGTACCTCGCAAGACGGTTTACCGGCGTTGAAAATTGATCGCTGGGCAAATAGTCTCACATCCCCGGGAGTCTGGAAATTAGCTACCCAGGAGGGCAGGTCGTTCACGAATGGCGTTTCCATCTGGTATCGCGTATTTGGCCTCCGGGAAGGACTCCAGGGGCTCTGGCACACAATATCTAGGTTCTCAGCGTGGTTTATCACCGAAGCTGTTACGTCGGCGTATACCTGCTGGACCGACTTGCTGTAATCCGGCATGATATCCAACGTGTCAGTAGTGAGCCCTAGTAAGCCGTAAATCATATCCCGGGGATCCCTTGACTTGGCGGAACGGAACCGTGCTAGAACATCCAATAGTTTTGAGTGTCCGCCGTGGCGGACCTCGCTCATTACGCCACGCTGGTGGTTGATCGTCTGTATTCTGTCGAACAACGTAGATGCCATAGGGTGTACCATGCCATGAGAGAAAGCCCCATGAAATGCATCCGCATATGGTGTATCACCTAAAAAGTCGGATATAACATTCCACTCCAGCGTGTGGTTTCGGGTGACCAAAAGGACCTTTGGCGCACAGGAAAGCTCCTGCATCACCCACAGTCGGTTCCACACAGTTGGATACTTGAAAAGCTGGTACAGAGCGCTCTGGTCTTCAGGTGACAGCTTCCACTTCTTGGGTCCATTTAGCACATCACTAACCTTTCCCCATCCCCACACCCTTTCGTCCCGATCAATGTTGGCCTCCTGTTGTTCGGCAGATGAGTCTTTCTTTTCATCAGTATTTACCGCGACATTGACTTGCCTTGCTTCTTCAGTCTTGTCATCTTTTTCACTAGACCCTTCCACTTTACCCTTTTCAGTCCTAATTCTCAGTAATTCACGCTGAAACTTCCTACTCCTTTCAAAGTCCAGCCACATTTGGCGCTCCATCTGCTCGAGAGTCGCAGCGTCTCTTCACAATCCGCTCCATCAAATTCATGCCCCTTCTTAGGACGTCTTCGGACTGGGGACCCGAACCGGCGGTGTTGCCGGGCTCGGAGACTAGCCAGAGTAGATCTTGTGTGCACTGTTCGTAAATTTTCTTCATGAGACCAACCTGTTGAGAGCGCTCCGCGGTGGATGACTGATTGATGCACAAGGCGTCAACCCATAGGATCTGGGAGCTGTTCGTCTGGCGAATACCGCGCAGCGCGGTATCCAGGTTCGGCCCGATTCGGCACTCTTGACCGTTGATGGCGATGGGCAATGTGGGCGGTAGTTCGCCCCAAGCATATGAAAGGGCTTGGTAGGGAATTGGAGATGCTAGCGGGACGCTTTCTAGGACTCCCTCAAGTGGGTGGTCATGAGATACTGCTGGGAGAAGGGTGAAGAGTCTAATCTCAGGGCAAGTTCCGTCTAAGGGTCTGTAGACTTCCCCCGGCGCCATTGTCATGTTGTTTGACCCTCTAGAACGTGGGATTGGTTTTACAGGTAATTCGTATGCAAAGCGGTTCCTCTGCTGGAGGGCGGTTGAGGAAGGTGACCGTGGTGCCTTTCGTGATACCACCCGAAGTTGGATTTGAGAGAGTCGATGACAGGTAGATGGAATAACTTAGGAATATAGTTGCGGGAAACAAGTGCGAAAGTAAGACTAACTTAGCCCTGACTGGCGTGTTCATCATTCGAGGGGGTTCTAGGGGAGGTTGCTCCTGTGACGGCTGGAACAAGCTCTGCTGGTCTGTTGATTCAATCAAATGAAGTGTTTGTTTCTAACTCCTAAAGCGTGGAACACGACGTTGTGGTTTGGCAATCAACCAATGGAACAGACACAAGGAGCGGAAAGATGCTGAATTGAAGCTAAAAGATCTGCCGCCTGTCTGATCGCGGAACCCCTCGATGCACGTGACCATGGTAACCACTCCACACGTACTTTGCAAGAGTGAGAGCGGAAACGATTCACTCGAAGCCACCGTTTTTCGCCTGTCGTCGTAGAAATAGAAATTTGACAGTCTAGGGTCTACCGTTAGTTTCGAGACAGTGATCGTCTCGTCATCTACAAGAATCCGCACACACCTGGCACCAAAGCGACAGCCCAGGCTACGTTGTAGGCGTCAGCGTCTTCCCCAAAGACAACCCCGCTAGGACTAAAAATACAGGGGATAAGTGTTGTAATTACGGCTGGCTCGGACACCCTTTACCATGATTCCCTTTCGATATGTGTACTGTATTTAAATGCATCGGTGACAACATGTAATACATTACAATCGTTGGCGAATGGACTGCCGACTACCCCGCTCTATCAGCCCCGGTCAGAGTTGCCCCGAGACCTCCGTGCTACGGAGACAGATCTAACTATCAATGACCTCAATCCGACACTGATCTGAAAGTTTAAGTACTGTTCTAAGGTCTACACCTCATACATACACGATCACTTATAGTCCTCCCTACGACAAGGAAATCAAATTTATACAATTGCCATGGATTCGTTCCCGTTCACTGGTCTAGAAGGATACGCTCTAAGGACCTTCGATTACAAATCCACCCGGGATGGGGGTATCAAAGTCGATGTCGTGTTTCCTGAGCAAACGGATGGCAAACCGACCCCAGTTCTCTTGCACTACCACGGTGGCTTCCTGGTAGGCAGGCTCTGAAGCAATCCATGGTCGGTCTCTCTAATTATCTGACTCCTAGCTCGTGGGCGACCGACGCTCCTTTCTCCCTTACTGGCTTGTTCGAGCATGTGCATCTCGGAAGTGGATTTTCGTCTCCCCAGACTACCGGTTGATACCCGAATCAACAGCCCTCCAATCCGTCGAAGATGCGGTAGGTGCTTACGAATGGGTGCTGTCGGCTCTTCAGACAGAGCTTGGTCGCGAGATCGGCCCAGTGCTTATGGCTGGATCGAGCGCCGGCGGTTATCTTGCATTGGCAACCGCTTCTTCTGTCCAGAGGAAGCCCAGTGGCCTGTTGCTGATATATGGCGTGCTTGATGTAACCTTTTCGCGGTACACCACGCCTGGCACAAACGTGTTCGGCAGGCCAGTCGTGGATACGAAAGGAACATTAGCAAAATACCCAAAGGCAGCCGATGCAGATGACAGACCCTCGGTTTCTGCTTATCCGTTGCCTGCTGATCCTACTACGGATGATAGGTTTGGTCTGATAGCGGCAGTCCATATAGATGCTCTCCTCATCGACTATATGACTGGAATCGAGGGCATCGGCCAGGCGATAGCTAAAGAAGGTCCTAGGGCGATCCCGAAAAAGCTCAGAGTCCTTTTCCCACTCTCATTCGGCGATCTGGCGAAACTTCCTCCCACGATGCTGCTTCATGGGCGGAACGATTCTGCGGTACCGGTGGAATTAAGTCTTATTGCCAAAGAGAAGCTACAAGCAGCGGGCGTAGAAGTCTCATCAGAGCTGCCAGATAACGCTGAGCATGGGTTCGATGCGATGGCTGGTAATGTAGATGTGGAGACTCCAGAGGGCGAAAGTGTGACAGCGTTCACAAGCTTGAGGAACGCCATCAGCTTTCTGAGTCGGTGCTCAACTAAAGCATGATTGAGATAGTTGGAGAAAGGAGAAATGGGGAAGACTAAGACCAAAGCCCATCATCCGTCATCAATATCAATACAATTTCCGAAAGGATAGGTTGAAGTCAGTCTAGACAAGCAGAAATTTGACAGGTCTTTCCCTGCGTAGTATGGATGAGATGTCCCCTACGGGTTTTGCTGCAGCAGTAACTGAGTTAAAGCAGGTGCCGCTTTGCTCGTCTTCCCCGTCGCCCATACCTTTGCTGTGTAAAAGGCAGCTACCATTCCAACTGCTTCAGAACCTGGTCTTGCACTCTTTACTTCTATCTCACCATGGACCTAGGCTTTTTTTTATTTTCTATTTTTTTATTTTTTTTGTATCGGTCTCGTTTCGGTTGAGCGAAATGACGCCTCAGATATATCTCGCCCTGGCCGCTCTTGTATGCCCGATCCTAACCGTACGCAGGCAAACAGGATATCTTCACCGCATTGAGTCCCGGGTTAACATTACGTTCCGGCTAAGCTCGTTCTCTACTTTCACCGGTGACCAGATTCCAATCGCAACTGACTTTCTCGAAGCCGACATATTTGAAGCCCGCGAATTCCGCACCAATGTCGTCGCTGCCGCTATTGAGGGTCAGGTACAGCACGTAGGTCAGGTAATCGAGCAGGAAGAATTAGCTGTTAGCGAGGGCGAGCGACGAGCTGGGTGTAGACGGCCTGCGGTGACCCACTCCTGGGCGGATGGGATGTCGGAACCATCGATGCTGATAGTCGTAGTCGGTGTGGTCAGCGCCGTCACCGAGGAGGCCGACGACCTTGGAGGGGATATATTAGGAAACAACTGTCTGAACGATAACGTCATTACTCACCTAATACGTCACTTTGGTATAACGGCCACAAACACTTCAACTAACCTCCTGGGCGCACTTTAGAGTCCAGCCGTTAGGGCCGTACCGGCTGCTGTACGAGCGTTATCATTGAATATTCTACGGGGCTTCTGAACTCTCACTACAAGACTATGCTATTGCTGCTCCAGTAGGCTACGATCGACAAATGAATCCAGCTGAACTTGAAATGGGATGACGTGCAGGGACACGTGGTGGAGAGACACACACCCAGCCAGCGCGTGCAGAGGGCCAATGGCACTGCAATTTTTTTTTATACCTCCAGCACCTTCACTCTATTATAAATTATACTTCGGTCATTAGCCGTGAGCTAGGGCTGCATAAATCCCGTGTTTGACAGGGTGATGCGGCGGTCAGGGACAAGAGCAACCCACTTGTGACTTGAAGATCAGAGATCCAGATCGGCAACCCAGTCGACCCGCTCGAGATCGTACGTGAACACATGGCGCATTGTATGGTCGATCCGACTGGGCAGATTCTCCGGATCTTAGCTACCAGCTACTTGAATTTTGAACCCCATCATGGTCGCCGATGACAGGCACGCCCCCATGTAGCTCCGCGCCGTGCCGTGCCGCCCCACTATACTCTCCGCTGAAAGTCTGTTACCAGGTTGCAAAGCCTTCTGATCGACAGCTGGACTTTCGATAGCGCAAATGCATCACAGATGTGACTGGTCAAGCATGGCTAGCCGAGAGGATCAAATGTCGTAATTCGAGGGGCTGAATTAGCCTGTGAAACATCCTAGTCGGGTCACATTGCTTCATATCGACCTTTGACCATAATCAACGGACAAACATTCTGGGCCGTGCTATTGGATTATGGCAAATGCTCCTAAGCCTCCTAGTGAGGTCTTATCATGTACTAAGAACAACCATCTGTGAGGTTCAATTCTTAGAACCTAAAGATCTCGTAATCGCCTTTGTATGTCCCATTCCAAACGATCTCGATATCCAAGTGAATCCACACCTCATTCCCGTTCTTCAGGTACAAGGCCGTCGAGTCTTTCGCACTCTGAAGGTCGACATTCAGTCTCACACCATTTATCAAGTTTCCCGTGATAGGCCCGGCCGCAATTCCAGCAATAGTTTCTTTCGCACTCATTTCAAATGTATTCAAGTCGAGGGGTCCTTCCATCTGAAGAAGGCTAAATCAGCCAATTTCATCGATATTGATTTGTGACATGCAGAACAAACACTGAATGGGCCGAATCTCCACGAGATATCTTGAGTCGGGCCCTCGCTGTCCGCAATGGTAGTGTCGATGGTAACTTCTTCCTGCTCAACGGTCCATGTGGTATCATCATCGTTGGGTGCAGTGAGATTGATAAGAGCAGCTTATGAGTATCTTAGCCAAAGTTTGCTTAACTTCGTGATGACTAAAATCTTACCAATGCCCGACATGGTTGAGGTGGTTGCTTGTGTGGCTATGGGTGTGATGAATAGGTGCAATGATTGAGAGTTGGAGTGTACGGCTGGTCTAGGTCGCGTTGTTAGATGAACTTGGGAACAGAAATCTCTTTCGTCGGGATCAAGTCGGGATTTTATACTGGCTATGTCCTCCTGTACTGCCTCACTTCCTCAGGAGGAGGATGAAATTGATCTAAGATGAGCGCTCATACCCACTTTCAAAATCATCCAAGGCCCAAAGTAGCTCGCTGGGTCTGGTCCTAGGCGAGCGGCTGGTGTACTGATCACAGCCACGTAGATGCCGAGTCAATCCCTCTTTCCATCACTACTGTAGATCCATGCTGATGGGCGCTCTAGTTATGCAACTCGCCATTTCAGTCGTATATGCGTATGTGGCTCCAGCTGAGACTGCTTTCTTGCTAGTCGTGTCTTAGGTCTCTGGCATGCATAGCATCCACAGCAAGTTTGAGTAAGGTGGCGGACTAATTAGAATTACATGGCGGGTATTCCAGCGAATTTAGGGCGACCTTCGGCCGTGTGAGATAGCCATGGTAGTACTGGATCAGTGGGCTTAGCTGAAATACTTGCGCTGCCATTATCAATGGTCACAACCAGTCCCAACAACCAGTTATCTCGATTGCCCCATAGTATAAGAGTGACCGGAATTCTACATATGGAACATTTCTGTGCGAAAAGTACGCTGAGGAGCAGTAATGTCCTTCAAACATTGTTCAACACATCGTTTCTTGACCACTAGCGCCAAGAATCTGCTTGCGACGTCAGTACTTCACGGCTTGAGCAACAGATATCGCAGCATACTGACCGCGCTCCTAGCGCTTCTTCTCGCCGGGATATAGTAAATGAAAGCTTTTCTCTAGCACTTTGTTGAAGAACATGTGGTTCTTGGTATCATCACTCAAACCACGACGCGCTAGTTCCTTTTGTGTCCATTCGGAGCTCTTTTGAAAGCGGAAGTTAAGGACTCGCTGGAAGAGATTCTTTAAGCTATCAGGCAATAAAATGGATTGCTCATGGATTTTTCTTGTGAAGTAACGGATTTCGGTCTTCGTGAGTCGATCTGATTGGACGTTTCGAACGCCTTTACCCAATGCCAGATCTGCCAGCGTCTGTAGGATTTTATAGGTGTCATCACGAATGATGTTATATTCGGCTGCGTCTTCCGGCGACTGGTAATAAATATTTCTATCAAACTTTAGTTATCTTACTTTGGACTATGATAATATTACGTAACTTACTCTGTCATGTTGGAATGATGTCAGCGAGTATAGGTGAGTAATAGATGACCTTCTAGGGCAACTTTCAGTGGAGGCTTGGAAGGGTGTTGTAAACGATTCGACGGAGTGTCTTTATCGCATGGTTAGATTCAAATGTCCGATGAGGTTGGTTTCACATATTTTAGGCGCCTTGGCGTGGTAGACTGATTTGTTGAACTAGTCAGCAACTGGTGTTCAGGGTAACCTAACTTATCGTCGTGGGAACAAGTGGCGATGCGAAATGGGTCAAAAGTAGTAACAACAAGCTTGACTCTACCTCATATCTTTGCTTTTCCTGAACGGCTGCAATAGGTCTGTGGACTATGAGTACTCGAGCGTCACAGGTGAACATTAAGCGCTTGGACCAACCTATCACTGAAAGATAACGTGGGGGTGGATATCAAAGGTTGGGGTATTGAATTCTCGCGCTGTCGGAAGCGCTACCTGTTCGAGAACTTGGACGGGTGGAGTTTTGTATGTTTAAAGACCGGATTATGAGATGGATGGATCGGGCGTAATGTCGCCGTGCCGACCTAGAAACTGTATGGTTGATAGTAGATGGGAGAGGTAGTGTTTGGAGGAAGATTGAGGGGCATAGAGAGAGTTGCGGATGAGGGACCTTAATTTATATGTCAAGCTCCATTGCAAATGCTGCAGCAAACTGAATTGTTAGCATTGCATTGCGGCTTTTGATTGTCCGTAACGACTGTTTCCAACCACCCATTGCCATGACCCTACGCTAGCAAAACAGCCATAACATCTGTGAAGACGATGAGCACTGAATGGTAATTAATGAGTGATTCAATGGATGTGAGGGTTCTGGTAGAATAACATTAGGATCAACGGAGGTTCGTGTCGTAGATACTATAGGTATCACGTTGATTTGTGCCAGATCTTGCCGAAATAGATCATCCAGGAAATTTGGTGTTATTGGTAAAAACAAGCCTAGTAGCCGGCATGGCATACGTACTCACCGTCAGTGATGCAAGATTGGCTAAGACCGGCGATGGACTGCCCATGCTCGCAAGAAGTGTAGACGGAACTTAAGCCCAATGGCAATTTCGGTGGTTAATATCGGCATGGTATAATATAGAGTCTTTGGCACTCCAAAACAGATGAGTGGAACTCCTGGCTCGTAGTATGCAAGTGAAACCATCAGACTCTTCTCTGCACTATTTAAATTATTGGATCAATACTTTGAGGTTTATATACCACTGGAACTGGTCATACGAAGCTTCCTACTCTACAGGAGAGACCTAGACGAGCGACCTGGACTATCTTCGCGATGAAGACTGCCCTTGTTCGCAATGAATATTGTTAGCCTCCCTGTGTATCGAGTGTCGTTCGTACTCCATCAGCATATGGTTATGACATCCGTCCCTAAGGTAGCGCCCAAAGTAGCCTCCCCCATGGTCCCCATCGACTGTGTAGGGCTAAGCTTACGCGACACGGCCGCGCTCAAGTTAGCTGCTCTAAGGGATCAACAACATCGTTAAGAATACGACGAGAGGCAAACAAAGAACCGTTAGTCAATATATCGGTAGGAATTGATACATGTAGTTGCAAATGTCGTCATAAAGTTTAGAGTTCGAGAAAATAAGGAAGTGTCTGCGGGTAAAATTGAAAAGCTGGTAAAAAGAAGGATGCTTGGAATGGAGAAGAGATAATTTCAGGTAAATTTGGTGAATATATCAATTAAGTAATTCCTTCTAACGTTATAGTTTTGCATTCCAGGGGCATTGTCAATTATAGTTGAGCCAACTGTATACGTCTCTTACACGGGAGAACGAGCATGAAGTCGACCGGCCGTCGACCGGCAGCCGATCTCCTGCCCCACATTGGATCCTGGAGCTTCCCCAGATCTGTGGCAGCCAGAGCTAAAGCTAGAGCTTTCAGGATAAAAACTATACATTGTATGTACCAACCGCCTCCTGCAGTGCGACAGTCATTGTCCGAAGTGCGCATTTTGTAATGCACGTCTAGTGCCTCCTCTGAGATCCTTCGAAGCCTGACTCTCTATTGCTGAGCAACTCGGATCACCGACGCCCCCACGATGTCCTCTCGTTTCGTCTCCGGCGGCACGATCGCTGGCGACAACGCCAATACTCAAGCCACACCCTCGTCCACCTCGCAATCGCCGCCCGCAGCCTCCACAGCGCAATCGAGCGCGTGGGAGAAAGCCGAAGCACAGCTCAAGGCAGACCGCCAAGCTCGCGAAGCCGCACGGAAAGCAGCCGTGGAGTCTGGCTCCGGCCAATCGCTCTACGACGTCCTTCAAGCCAACAAAGCCGCCAAACAGGCAGCCTTCGAGGAGGCTGCCAAGCTGCGCAATCAGTTCCGGGCGCTGGATGACGATGAGGTCGACTTTCTGGAGGGCATGGTAGCGGATGAGAGGAGGCAGGCTGAGGAGCAGAGACGGGCTGAGGAGGAATGGCTGAAAGAGTTCAGGGATGCGCAGAAACGAAAAGGCTCTGAGACGGCTGAAGAGGACGAAGTCAAGATCGCAGACAACCAAGTCATTGATGAGTGGAGTACAGGAGCCGCGAGGAAGAGAAAGAGAGAGAAGGAACCAGTAATCAAAGGGATCAAGAGACGGGTCAGTGAACCTACCAAGGACCCTTCCGAGACGAATGGGACAGCGAAGAACGACACAGTGCCAGCAGCTTCTGGTCAAAATCCAGCCGCCGAAGGTGCGAGTTCGACGACCAAGACCGATTCAGCACCATCGGCAAGTACAGCCAAGCCCAAGATGAGCCTAGTCAACTACGGCTCTGAAGAGGATGATGACGACGATTGAAAGATATCGCGGCCAATCAGAAATCATACCAACTTTCCAAGAGCGCTTCAAGATGACATGTACCCCATGCTGCGGGAAGGGCTTGCTGGTTGAGCTGCGGCCCTTTGTGGACCTTAACTAACCACCTTGCGCAACTGTCACTTTGTTAGCGACAAGGTCTTCGCTAAGTCGGGCGATGCCCGACTTGTGGCAGCATGTGTACGCCGCGACAGGATGAGTGCATAGTGGACAGTGGCCTGATTTGACAGTCCTAGATGATCCCCAGTAAGTGGTCTTCAACGGGAACGTGGACGCTAGAAGGTGCTTTCCAATCACGAAGGTATGAGCTGGGATGTTTTGATGAGGAGTAGTGATTGATTGTACAAGTGTGGCAATACTGATGCCGTAAGAGGCGGGAATTATGCCATGTCTATCTACAGTCAACCATGCCCAACAGGCTCGTCTATAATCCAAAGCTCAGATGCACACCCTGAGCGCCCCTTGCAAATGCATGAGATGGTATCTCGATATCGTACATTATTCCAACATTTGGCCAAGTGACCATATCGTGCTTGCGATTCTCGCTCACTCATCTGCCCAGTAGTAAGGCTTGGGCTGGCTGGGTGAAACAGCCCATCGCCAGAAACTCCGCAGGCTGCCCTTGATCCAGCCCTCGACATCTTCCTCTGGAACCACAATACTCCTTGCACGGGACTCATCTTCAGGCAGTAACTCGAAGCGACGCATGCGCAGTGACAGTCTAGGATCCACGACAATGGGGCTGGTCCAGATCTTTTCCGGGGCAGGCGTCGGTGCGCTTTCCGCGCCCTCCTTCGGCTTCTCCTCCTTCCACACGGCCTTTGGCCAATCGCGCTCCTCGTGTTCCAGGGCGGTCTTTATCTCCGGTTCTTCGCCGACAGTGTCTTCGCGATACTCTCTAGCATGCGCCAGACAGACAGCTGCAACTTCTCGTCCCACCTCATCCGCGAGTTGACGACGGTTCAGAAACCGACCTAGGCGGATAAATGTGTTGGTAAATCCAAGAAGATGAGGGAACTGGAGAGGCGTAGAAGGTGAAAACTCCGACGGTATTTGCATGGGCAAGGACGAGGTCGGGTAATCGTTGGTGGTGTTGTATGGCAAGGGTTGAGGCGGTCGCTCGGGTTTCTTCCCCTCCTCTTCCTTCTTCTTTTCGTCTCCTGCGCCCTCGCCTGGCTGATCGGGTTGCTCGATTTTGGCGACCTCTGGAACTGGAGGTGGTGCCAATGGGCCCAACCAGCCTTCGTGCAGACCTCGAATGTACTCCTTCCATGCGTGCCGGCCGATGACGAGGTCGCCATTAATACCTGGGTATTCCGGTGTCGCATTCCTCTCCCTGATACCTCGCACTATCTCTTCGCCAGTCGGCTCGCTCTCCTCCATCGGGACTCCTTCTTGGATACGCCTTGTCCGTCGTATCTTCTCGGCAACCGCTGCGCGTACATCACCCTCTTTCCGGCCCTGGATGAACTCCCAGTCCAGGCCCGACGCGGCGAGAATCGGCTTCACGTACTCGGTGAAATGGTCTTGGGCGGGTCTCAATCCATCAGTCGGCGGGCTCTCGAGGACTATCGTTAATTTTCTCGGAAGCTGAGTCGGGTTGTGAATGTGCTCCTTCCCCAGATGCGAGACAGCCTTGCTCCACCTCGCAGTCGCCCGCTTCTTTTCCCTCTTGTCGTATATGATGGCGCCGGAAAAAGTGGCCGTGACGGCCCAGAAGATCAGCCAGTTGCGTCCCGGCAGTTTCTTAGGCAGGTTCGGCAGTCCCATCATTCGCCAGACGGGATTGGGCGCGGCAGCTTTGTAATTTGCCGCTGCTGAAGGGGCCGCTGGAGCAGCAATGGGCGGGGCCGCGGGTTTTGGGTCAGCCATGATGCCTGCCGGATTGGAATGTTGAGGCCAAAGTGTTTTGTGACGATCGCGTCGCGACAGTGGTCCTACATGGTTCGGAACGAAATCTTGCACTACCAAAAATTTGGGTCGGATTCGTTATCGCAGCTCTTATCGGTTCTCACCCAATCTCCACTCTTTCATCAGGGGTGTTTTGAGGACGGACCGCTGCAGCTGCTCGCTTGCTTACGGAAGTGACGGAGGCATTCCTACATTGCATGATTAGCTTGATGTCTTTCCACCGGCAAATGTATAACAAGTCTTTTGGATGCTATGCAATCATGCAATCACCCCTTGCTTTGATGGGTGCATGATCCTCTCTGCACGGCTCGATCCAGTTCTGCCCAATCAAGCACCATCCCCTCACCTCCAACAGGTCTTGTTTGCTGGAAAGTCTCCCCGTCATGCCAGTCAGCTCCATGAGGTTGGGCTCGACGATCCCTTCGGCAGTTACCCGAGACGCCTCGTCCTTCAGCTCCTATTTTGCACAACATTGAATCACTTTCAGCACCTATGATTGGTGAACCACTACAGCCCCGTGTTCTCAAGATGTCAAGGGCATGCTGGTTCTTGCTTATGGCTGTTTGGTGTTAGTCACACTCGACCCCGCCTGTTAATATAAATACATCTCCTCGGTTATGAATCCAGTGACTCAATTCTCACGGTACTCATGTTCTTCATGCTTGCTCTTTCCGCCGCGTATTCCGATTCAATACAACGATGAACCCACTAGTCAGACTCCTTATTCTTACAGCTGGCTTAGCCTCAGCCACTGTCCACAAAATCAATGCTGGTCCTGGCCTGAAGTTCAGCCCAGAGAATATTACCGCGGTTAAAGATGACGTCCTCGAGTTTCACTTCTATGCTCAAAACCATAGTGTCGCCCTAGGCGATTACGACGATGCCTGCCAATTCCCTAAATCTGGTGGCTTCTTCTCCGGTTACAACCCCGCGAGCGGGAGTACAGAAGGTGTAAGCAGGACAAAAGCCCCTGTTTGAATGATTGTATGCTGATACAAAGCACTAGAGCCAGGTATTCCGCGTCACTGTGAACGACACCGATCCCATATGGTATTATTGTACACAAGCCAGCCACTGCAAGTCGGGCATGGTTGGAGTCGTCAATCAACCTACTGATGCGAATGACGGATCCCTCGAAGGCTACAAGAAGAAAGCTGCAGATTTCACTGGCAAGGCTGAGGATGCAGCTTCGGCATTTGGTGGCGAAGTGGCTGCTGCTAGCTCCAATGTGACCGGCACCACGACAAGTCCAACTTCTACCTCGACCCTAACACCCACGGTCAGCTCTGGTAATTCGTCATCATCATCGAGCAATGCTGCAGCGACCCAGAATGCTGTGCTCGGTGTTATGCTCTGTGCCATGGGTGTAGTGGCATGTGGTCTGATATAAACCTTGTTGAAGACCACCATCCGATGGCGAAAGAGCCAGATATCATGTTCAGAATAAGTGAAGCAAACACGGTACTTCACCGGTCGGAATACCTATATTGTTCGCTATGGTCCATGGCATTGAAGAAGACTCAATGCGTTGGAAAATGTTATCATGTTCAACATTATTGCTCGAGAAACTATATTAAATCCGAAGTGTCCCACTTAGTGGCAAGTCTCTGCTGCTGCTTCCCACGAAGATGTTATAGCAGCCTTCCCGCAGCATCCACTTCTGCGTGATCACGTCCCAGATGCTTAGATCCTTTCGTGTCAAGCTCAACTGTACTGTTGCAGTCTCTCCCGTGGGAATCGTGCTCTTCTCAAAGCCCCGCAGCTGACGCACAGGCGCATCCTCGCCGGGAACACCAACATACAGTTGTACAACTTCCTTTCCATCGAGGCTACCAGTATTGGCAACATTGAGAGTCACATTGGCAATGACATCCCATAGATCAGTTTCTCCGCCTTCCACGACGGCCCCAGTGGGGTAAGCCTGAACAGCGGCGTCAGTCTTTGAGACTTCAAGGTTGGAATAGTCAAAGGTCGTGTAGCTCAGCCCGAAACCGAACTCATAACGCGGAGTGATGTTCTGGGCATCAAAATGCCGATAGTCAATAAAGACGCCCTCGGTGAAGTTTGATTGCGGGTATGCTTGGAATCTGTTTGGCGCTAATGTCGTGTCCGGCTTCCAGAGGGACCCATAGTCGGTCTCATTCCGAGCCACCGAGTACGGCAGCCTTCCCGACGGGTTCGTCTGGCCATACAGGAGCGAGATCAGAGCCTTTCCGCTGTCCTGCCCGGGGAGATGGGCGTAGATGATGGCTGTCACGTTGGGGTGGTCCACGAACTGGTCGACGAGCCGGACGCCGGCATTGTGGAACACGACGATGGTGTTGGCGCACAGGTCCGCGACGTTCAGTATCAGGCCGTCGGTAAAGTCATCTCGTAGCGCGGGTCTGTCATATCCTTCCGTCGCCCATACGTTGCCTATGACGATACAAGCATCAGATGTGGGGTTTACCAGTGGCGACCCCGACTCAAAGTCCCAGAAGAGCGCCGTGCCGTCCTCGTAAGCCTGTGCGACAAGAGCGTCGTACGGTGAACTGATGAGATTCTGTGAGGTTGCGCCCGATCCACCAGCACTGACCAGAGTGCCATTAGGCGCGATCGCCGACTTGGGGAGCTGCAAGTTTCCAAAGAACCCATCGTTCACCTCAGTGACGTTTGCAGACTCCGCGCCGACGCTCCATGAGGAGAAATAAGCCCCAGTTGCGGCGTACTCCTGGTTGTTCTTATTGGGGGCTTTGGCCGAGTAGCCGAAGAGAGAGATGAGCTTCATCTGTGTCGAATTCAATGGCAGAGCGCTGTCGGTGTTCTTCACAAGAACATGACCTTCAACTGCACCGTCGAAAAGGGTGGACTTAGCACTGGGGTCTCGTGCATCTACGACTTCGTGCGGCACCAAGATGTCCGCGGGCATTCCACTGCCAGGGATTGGGAAGCTCGATCCGTCTTGCTTCATCTGGTACCAGGATGCCATAATCCTGTGATAATCAGCATCGATGAGGAAAAGTTCCAGTGCTTGGTTTCTTACCTTGTTGCCATATCATCGAGCCTACTCTCAGGCACACTTCCGTTGTTGACAGCCAAAGTCAAATTACCTGCCCACAGACCATCGCCATTTGGCATGGCGACATCAAGCCCAGCGAGCGCCGAGGCGACTCCAGACTTCTGAGCACCCCAATCAGAAACCACCCATCCCTAGCAGACAGAGGTTAATACCTAACGATGGAAGCGTAACTTTTCTCGTTAGCTTACCTGGAAACCTAGCTCTCCCTTCAGGAGTCCATTCAAGCCTTTGCTGTTTTGGCATGAGTACGAGTTATTTAGTCTCGCATAAGAGCACATGACATTGCCAGTTCCAGCACGGACTGCTTCTGCAAATGGCCTATCAAGACATATGGTAAGCCGACGCTCACACATATATCGATGAAGTGTACTTACCACAGGTACAGCTCGTGTAAGGCCTTATCGCCGATATTGCTGGAAATTGACTCGGCAAAGTCTCCAGTACTAGTTGATAGACGATGTGTTTCTTGTTCTTGAGCAATAAAGTGCTTTTTGGGTGGTCAATTACGAGGCTCCTGGGTATGGTATTGGATATGGGAGGACATACCTTGGTGCTTGTTATTACACCTGTGCTCTGCACGCCAGAAACCGTCTCATAGACTAGTCCACCAGACAGGTAAGGATCAACGGAGAAAGCTGTGGGTTATTATACCGGTTAGCCAGAGCTTCTCTCGCCACGACATCTCATTCACTTACACTCCCAGTTACGGCCTCCCTCAGCTACACGGCCAATTGGCCCGACTACTGGTCCAAGCAGAACGTTGACACCCTTCACTCTAGCTTCATTACCCATGTACACTGCTCTTTGACGGGCCAGGTACTTGTTCCAACTAGCCTCGAGCGTCAGGACGATGATGAGCGATATCATGGAATGAATGTCTTACCTCGCGCCGACATGTATACCCGACGGCCATGAACTAACGTAGTCTGTGTTGCGAAGACCGTTGCCGGCATCGGCGAGACACAATCCAGGGAACCCAAGACGGTCGACAGCAGGAATGAAACCAGCGCATCCCGTTTCAGTCGTGATGCCACCAGTGAAGTTGACCTTCTCTTCAAGTGTGAGCTGGCTTACGAATGCCTGAGCTTTGGTAATGGCGTCAGACCATGACCCGTTAGCCGTCAGTTCAGCTAATGGTATCTGTCAGTATGATTCACGTAGACATATCTTCAAACTCTGATAATTCGTTGACTACGAACTCACGGGTTGGGTAGACCGGTTCCGATTGGCCATAAAATATGAGATCGCTGGTGATCACGTCGTCATCGGCAATGACGCACTGTGTCAAAGCCGCGAGGCATGTCAAGCTCCGAATCGTTGATTGCAGCATATTGACGAGTCAATCAACACGACTGGAGATTCATAGAATTGCTTGATTGCGAGTAGTCATCCATGTTTACAATGTGCGAAGGACGACGCCTATATATCCCACACCACGGCCTCGTCATACCTTTGAGAAGCCCGCTCCTCGCCCAGTAGCTCAAAATCTGAATCATTATTTTTCCTTGTAGATTTTGGCCAAGGACAACAGCAGATCGAATGCGGTTTGGCGCGACCAGAGAGTAACAAGGTTCACGCAGTCTATTGCCAGAAAACCCACTGATCCCATCATGTCGTGCGGGGTCTCTGAGGGTAGAATTTGGACAAGAAGCCTGCCGGGAGAATTCAAGCCCTACCAACATCGAATAGTAACCCGTCACATTGGGTGGCTAACGGTAGAACACCGGGAAAAACAGTGGTGAGATGAAGAGCATTCGGCCCTTTTGATATTTTCCAAGCATTCATAAGTCATCGAACCCGAGAACAGTGAGGGCTGGATCCGCAGAATTGCATGGCACTTCTGCCCACGTGCATGGCCAGCACCGACGCCATGGGAACTGATTACTGCACACAGCTTAGCTGCAGAAGCGAGCCGTGGAGAATATGGGGAAATGTGGGGAGGAAAATCTGTCGGGTGCGGGGATGCGACAGTGACATTGGATGAACCCCGGCTCGTCCTGGTGCATGGCCTCGGCATTGCGATCGGCAGACGTGCTCCTGGCTGAGCGGAATTAAACAATGTCGCGAGAACGCTCCGGTGACGGCCCTTAAAGTTATCTCATGTCGTGAGCAGTGGTCTCGACTTCCCAGAATATGGGTTGGTTGCGCGAGTGGTACGCGTTCTGCTGTCTTGGCTCAGCTACGGCCGAACGATGAGCGATATATTATTATGCTGTTCGCCGAGGCTAGTGGGGCAACCTTTCGATCCAATCTCAGATTGTTGTACGTGAAGAATTGCCAGCCCATGTGTTAAGTGGACGGTGCTGTTCGGTTCGGCCTAATAGTCTTGATACGGCTCTCTTGATACCAGATCATAACCAAATCCTGATATTTACCACTCAACAACTTCTCCCAATCCACAATCCTCCTTGCCTCGCCAGACTTCGTTTCGTAGCATCGATACTTCCCAATCCAATTATTGTGTCGCTGGCATTAAGCTAATATTCCACTGCGCGTCGGTCCGGCTGGGTCTTGCTACCTGCTATGATCAGAAAAAGCGGAAAGAGCATATGGGTATCTATCTTGGATCCTGGTCAAACGAGCGAGAGTTGCCTAGACGATGGTGTCCGACGTTTTTCATCTGAGAATTGTACTTTCTAGGGTCACGGCTCGCCTGTTGTAAGCGTATGTCGGAGGCCCGTTGCAAAACAAGCCCATCGATCGGGCTTTGTTGAAGCTGCAAGCATAGTGCTCGGCTATGGAGCGCGAGCTCGGATTCGGCACGTTGTTGGCATGGGACGCTCGCGGGGGTTTGGGTTTGATGCTAGTTGAGGTGTAAATGACCGTTGTACGAAAGTGACGTATTAGGTTGGTAATGATGTTATGGTTTTAGACGGCTGTTTCCCAATATACCCCTACCAATGCGCAGCCAGGAGTGATGGCCGCTAGGAGTTCGTACAAGTCAACGTACACTCCAAATGGAGGGTGAATAATATCCCAGCCTACCATGGCGGCAGAATTGGGCCGCTGCATGGTGTCCGAAGTCCTACGCTTGATGTGCGACGAGAAAATCAGGAGCTCATTGAGGAAATGAGTATAAGATCTGAGAACCCTCCATCACATTGATTAGAGGGAGCGCAAGAGCCATGGAGATGCAATAGCCATTCTGAGCGTTGTCCAAGTAAATCTGATGAGCATGGGTGGCTGTACCCTGAGTAAAGAATATTGTACAAATATGTATGACAAGGTATATGCAAGAGACCACATATGCTTTGAATTAAACGTTCTAGCTAGTGCTCAGAACAGACCACGTGCAAAAGGCCATATTGCACTCCTGTTCTGTCTAAGTCCTGTCATTCACGGAGTGCTCTCCTTTGGTGTAGTGTACATGCTCCTATGAACATCGATGACTTTACTAGTGTTTGAGCTTCGTGGGTAGAGAAGACCAAAGCTTATCCAGCATCTAGCAGAACCGGTCGCTAGTGATGCAAATCTAGAGGAATTTCAAGTTCCTCTGTATAGCGGCGGTGAAAAGCGGTCTTTGATCTTCAAGCCACAAAGCGTAGCAGCGAATGGTATTCCGATCGTGCCGTTTAGTCACGATAAAGAACTTCTCTTTGGAAGTGTTACGATATAGAAGCTATCGCAGTATATCATTCGGCGGAAAATGTTAATTATTACCACTACAACCAACCGGATTTTATCTGTATAGAAGGCGGTCTGTGCACCACTTTTCTATATGAGCCTATATATTCAAAGACGCGTTTCTTAGTCAAAACTCATTCAACCCAGTCGTGGATAGCTGTTTTAGATACGCAGTTTAAAAACGAATATACCAGCTACCTGTTTTGACCACTGCTTTAAGCTTATTATTACCAGAATTGACCATATTGTTAGTAAGTAGTATCGGAACTTATCGATCGGCGCGCCGAGCCTTTGACAATATACCTGAACGCCGCCACAATCACTGGACAATAACTTTTCGCATTCTCAAGATATATTCAAGCTATATTTATCAGTACGTTTAAAAACTTTTTAACCCTTTGACAGGGCGGGAGAGGTTGTGCGGACTCCTGCTTTTGGAGCACCAGTCATTCAAGTCCAGCACCCGCTCAGTTGACTGATTAAATTTTCAAGCACACCAACATATGAATATAACTTGGATTTTAGCACAAACACAACACATACGACCATAGGTTCTAGAATACTCGGCATCCCGTCCGCTCCGCCCTAGATAAGCTGGAAACCGCTGGATTAGTACTCAGGTCGGTGACGACTGGGGAATCCCCGGTGTTGTATGTTTTTTAGTGTTTTTTTTTCTTAAACCTCACCCTTATCCCTATCCGGCAAGACCCCGTTAGCGCTGGGGCCGCTGAGCTAGCTAGACGATGAACTCCGTAGGAGAAGCTGAGAAGTCTAATGATATAGGAGGCTAGAGCTCCTATTCTGACATATCATCTTGAGTTCTTCTTTCTGCCTACTTGGTATTGGGCTGCAAAACTGAAAATGGACTTTTTGACCTTGCTAAATCCATCTCCTGGCTCCCGTTGAAAGTTAGGCAAATCGATCATATAGTTTACCTCGGAAGCAAGACATGTAAGCCTAAATACAAGGCGAAGTCATGTATAGGGCGGGACAGCGAGACTTGGGACCAGCGCAATCAGGCTGAACCTCGTGTCCTTCAGTCCGTGCTCCTGCTCTCTCTTTATAAAAGCCTAGACCCCAAGCTCCAGTGCGCGCTTGCTTAAGGCGTCGTCTTTGGCCTGTAAATCTCCTCTGTTGATTGGACCCCGTCTGCGGCCGTCGAGCTCCCAGAGACAGTTGGCTTTAGACTTGGCGAAGCATACAAAATGCAGATCCATTGGCGTATTCGGTAATGGAGCCGAGCTCTCGCCACTGACTGCAGCCCATTCGTTCGCTTCTTCCAGTGCATCGCAATCGCACAGGGCATTTGCACGAGGAATCGGACCTAACGGCCGGACTTGCTTCAGCAAACGGTCGAGGTCAGATTCGGGACGGATGAACGAAGGACAGTCCCCGTTCGCGAGACAATGAAGCAGCGCAATCATTCCGCAACCGGTTCCAATTGTCTGCTTGAACCAGACTACTTGCTCGTCCTCTCCGTAGCCATGATAATCCTCCAAGCTTTCATCTTCTTTGATTCGATATGATTCATAGGCTTCATTGATTGGGAACACGAGAATCAATCCGTAGCACGGGCGCGGGACGACGCCAAGCAGATCGGTGTCGTCTATGCTGTAGACATCCTCGAATGCGAGTGAATCCGAGAGGCCCAGGCGACTCGCCAACCTTGTCATGACGACTGGGTTGTTTTCTGATTCACTGGTCAGTGTTTTGCTGTTTGCTCTACACCTATAAGCAGCATACCAAGCGGCCGGAAGCTCTTCCTCTTCGCGTCGGGAGGGATTACCAATACGTTTGTGGAAAGATGTGCCATGGCGGATGGATGGAATTTTGTGGAAAGAAGCGCGGAGACGAGATCGTCCGACAGCAGGGCGAAAGACCTCGATCTACGCGTGTTAGAGTTTCGGTATTACAAGGGGCTAATAACGTACGGTACGATTCAGAGAAATACCAAGGATGAAGCAGCTTGGCGCGAATTGCCTATTCTGATCTAGGGTCGGAGACACGGCACCTGTAATTCCGCGCGACTGACAGGGATGAAAATTATATAGTACTTACGTTGGGTATGTACTTTATTAGTGGGGGGCCGCCCATATCCCTATTGCATTGCATACGACAGAATAAATATGTATGGTAGGAGATACTCCTCTAGTAATTTTGTAGTGGACGTTAGATGGGCTCCGACGGACACCGTGGTGTTCATCTAAAAGAGGGTACGAATGTATCTTGATTGCATGGCTATAAATGACCGTAGACCCCGCGACGAAAGAGGTCTTGAGAACAAAAAGCGAAGCAAAGCCCTCTACATCATTTATCTCACCTTTTGGGCAGTGTTTTCTTACTATAAACAAGCCCACTCGTTGGCAATAGCCCTGGCGATCAGCATATTATACCGTGATGAAGACCCACAGACCACCACCTGGTCTGTGCTCCTTCTGCCATTAGATAGGCCTTCCGGGCACTCCAGCCGGGAGCTTCCCTCCTGCTGGATCATCACACAATACACTGTTTTCCCACGAGATTGTGTGCCCATCATACCGTGACAGCTTCTGCATATTCTTCTCAAACTTCTTCAACATGTCTCCGCAAACGTATCGCGATTGAACTATGGGTCCAAAGGCAGAGGCTCACGTCGAGCTTGTGATGACACTTTCCACGGACCTTGTGCGCCTTTCAAGCCTCGATACACCCTTCCGTATCAACATCACGGCTCGAGCGCTCTCGTCGAGCTGGCCTTCGTCGAGCATATTATTTAACGCTCGGGGATCAGCTTTGGACAATAGTCAATTCATGGGAGGGTCGGCATATTACTTTGGGGGAATCAAGCTCAGGAGTGTATCCGACCTCGACAAGATCATCGCGCTGGCGCCCACGGCCAAAGTCTCGTACTCTCGAGACGTGAATCCCGATCTGCGACACAATAAATTCGAATGTTTCCGCGAGATACCGGCGGTTGGGGACGGCGAGCTTGTTACGAACACAGGCCAGGGACAAGGCCTTATGTGGAGAACAAGGGCTTGGGCAGCCAATCACTGCCACAACGATCTCATTGGATAAAAAGAACATAGGCACTCAGGTCACGTGATTAGGAGCGACAGGAGCGCAGCGCTCCTATAGCTCCAGGAGCGATGGGAGCTGTACGCTCCCAGCGCTCCCATAAAATATTAATAAGGAAATAAATAGATATATATATAAAAGATATTTTTTATATAAATAATTATTATTTTAATAATTAATTTAAGTATTTATTTACTTATAAATAAAGTTTATTAAATTTTAACGATTATATTTTTATTTTTTAAAACTTAATATTTTTATTTTATATTATATATTTTATTAATATAAACTTAATATTAATATATTATTTTAAAGTTTATTTTAACGATAATATATTTATTATATTTTAATTATTTTTATTTAAATACGTATTTTAATTTAAAAATTATTAAATAATATTTTATAAATAATAATAACATTTTAAATTTTTAGCGAAAATAATATTAAAAACCTAACCGGCAGACCCGACGCTTTATATATAATATATTAAATATAATAATAATAGCAAAAGCTAATAATATAACTAGGTAACTTTTAATAGGCTTACGATAGCGTCCGCAGCGATAATTAGCAACTCGTTAAGCAAATTACGGCTATTTTTATTATAATACTTATCGCTAATAGAATTAATTACAAAATGCCAATATTATAGTTTTATAACGGTAAAAACGGTAGCGTTTAAGGATTTTTTACTTAAGTAAAAGCATATTTACGCTTTTATAAAAATAATATTAATAATAATTTTAATAAAATATTATACGTTACCGGATTTTTAAAAAATAACGCTTATAAATAATTTAAATTAATTATAAAGGATTATTTTAATTATAACGAAAACGATAAAAATAAAAAGATTAAAAAAGTTTTCGTTAATTATAATAAATTTAAACGATATTTTAAAGCTATTTTTAATAATTTAAATAAAGTCCGTATAATAAAAAGGAAGTTTATATAATTTAAATAAAAGAATTTTATAATTAAATACGTATTAAAATTTAAATAAATCGCCTTTAAAACCGAATAAAGCGACGACGATACCTTTATAATACTTTTTTATATAAGATTTAAAGAAGGTATTAAGGATAAAATTACTAAAAAAAATCGGCCAAAAAATCTCGATATTTATATTAAAAAAACTATTAAAATTAATAATCGTTTATATAAAAAATAACTTAAAAAACGAGGATAATTAAAAGAATTATAAGTTAATACGTAAATACGGTTATAAATTAATATTAACCGATTACAGTAAAATAATTAATATCGTTTAAAAAACGATTAACGCGGAAAAACGTTTTACGAAAGATATAATAAACTTATAAACCTCGACGTTATTAAGCAAAAAAACAGTAAGCGCGATAAAAAGTTAATAATATATTATAATTATAAAAAAACAAAACATTTTACTAATAAATACCGCTCGCTTAAAAAGGAACGACCCTTTAAATTAATCCCGGAAAGACGATAATTTAACTTTACCGCAAAAAAACTAATTAAATATAATAACTTATTTTAAACGGTATATTATAACGATTAATATAAAGTATATAAAGCAGATAAGGACGGAATAGGATAGTACCTTATAATACTAATTATTAGGACTATCGCGGTAATAGGGAGAAGCCCTGCGAAACGACGAATTAACGCTTATAAATACCTTATATATTCCGATAAAAGCGGAAACGAATCCGATTAAAACCAGGTTATTATCCGCCGTACGGAATAATAATAAAAGGAAAAAAGTTTAAATTAAGCCGATATATTAAAATTACGATTAATTAAGGAAAAAACTAATAAAATTCCCGTTATAATACGGTAATTTATTAGATATTAAAATAATTTTAAAGTAGTAATTATCTTTAAAAGGTTATTTTATAACGCTTTAAAACTTAAAAATATCCTAATAAAAGCTGTTACGAAGGACAGGTTTAAAAACGCTTATACCCCTTATATAATATTTAAAAATAATGTTTAATTAAAAACGGGACATTTAAACTATATAAATATATTTTAAATTAATTATATCGATCAATTATATAACCGATACTTTAAAAAGAAACTAAAGTATAAATTCTTCTTTAAAAGGTTAAAGCTGGATTTTATCGGGATATTACGAATTAAAAAATAAATAAAAAACGTTATTATTATTTATAAAAACCTTTAAAAATACGCGGTAATTATTAATAACTTATAAAAAACACGCGAATACGCTTTAAAATTGCGAACGTAAAATTAATATAAAATCGATAAATATTTAATTTACGCTAACGAGAAAAGTTTAACCTAAAAATAAATTAAAGAATATAACGAAACGGGACGATTTTTAATTAAATTAAAATCCCTTTTACCTAGCATTATTATAAGTTAATAAAAAGAAAAAAACGATTTTAAAAAATTAATTTAAAAAGTATTTAAAAAACGACGTAACGAAGAAGTCGGATTACGAATTTATAAAATTATAAATTAAATTTAAACGCAGCGACGAAATAAAAAACTAATACCTTTTATATAAATAACGCTATAAATCTTTATAAAAATAGAAATAAAATAAAAAGCTAACGAATAGGAATATAACGAACCTTTAATATATTAAAGCCGGGAGGATTTACACGCGAATTACGCCTTTATTTATTAGGAAGCCGAGAATAAAAAAGAGCGACGACGATATAACCGGCGCGATAAGCGTTTAAAAAACGACTAAAACCGCATATAACGGGATAATAACGGTTAGATATTAAGTCCTTATACGCTATAAAAATAAGCGTATATAACCACTTTATAATTAAAGTACGGATTATAAGTTAAAATATTAAAGCCTTAATTAATATAAAAGTTTAAGGAAATTTTATCTTATTATAAATTGTTAATAAATTTTAGATATTATAAAAATAAAAAAAAAGACTTTATTAATTGAAAATTATAAATAAAAAATTAATAACGTATAATAACAAAATCGTCGATATAAAAACTATATATATTTAAATTTATATTTAAAATTATAATAAAGGATTTACGTGCGATATTATAAAAATTATAAATTATAATTTAGTTTTAAAAATACTTTAATTACGAATAAATAATCCCCGAGTAAATTAAAATATAAGCTAATTTTAATAAAATATATTAAAAAGAGATTTAGCTTTTAAATAACGTTTAACGAAAAAACCCTTAAATAAAATTAAAATACTTAGATTTTACGTTATAATTAAGGATATTAAACCGAAATTTATATATAAAATATTTAAAAAATATAAAAAATTTAACGATTTATTTAATAAAAAACTAAATATAAAGTTATTAATATATATAAAATTCGATTATAAAATACTTTTAAAAAAAATATAAAATTATATTTTATATTTATTTACCCGGTATAATTATAATATAAAAAAGCATTTAAAAAGTATTTTAACGAGATATTATTAAAAAGATAAATTAAAAAATCTATTTTATTTATAAAATACTTAATACTTTTTATACTAAAAAAGAATAAGGATAAAAAGCTTAATTAAAAGCCTTATATTAATTATTAAAAACTTAACGAAATTATAATTAAAAATAAATACCTTTTATTATTAATTAAAAACTTACGAAATAAATTATATAATATTAAATAGTTTATAATTTTAAATTTACTTAACGTATATAAATTAATTAAAATTAAAAAAAGTAACGAATAAAAAATAATATTTCGTAATAAATATAAATATTTTAAATATTTAATTATACTTTTTAAATTTATAAACGTATTTATAAGCTTTTAAAATATAATTAATATAATATTACAAGACTTTTTAAATAAATTTATAATAATTTATTTTAACGATATATTTATATTTTCGAATATAATTAAAAAATATAAATAATATATTATAATAATATTTAAAGAATTATAAAAGGTAAATCTTTTAATAAATTTAAAAAAGAGTAAATTCTATTAAAGGAAAGTTATTTTTGTAAAATACGTAATATTTTTAAAAGAAGTTTAAATAAAGGATTTTAAAATAATAACAGTTAAAAAATAACCGACGTTTTAAAACGTTATAAATATATAATCCTTTTTAAAGTTAGTGAATTATTACCGGATATTTATTTTTAACTTTATAAAAGTAAAAAGCTTTTTAATAAACTTAACTAAAAAAAACTTATTATTTTAATAAACTTATATTAAATAATAAACGTTTAAAGAATTTAAAAGGAGAATAACGGAAAAACCCGTTATAATTATAACCGACTTTAATAAAGAATTTAAGGTTAAAATCGACGTATTAAATTACGCGATCGGCGGCTAATTTAATTAATAAAAAAACGATAAAAAGTTATACTTAATCGCTTATTACTTTAAAAAACTTAACGGATTAAAGTTTAATTATTAAATTTATAATAAAGAATTAATAATAATTATTAAAACATTTAAAAAATAAAAATATTACTTTAATAAAATAATATATTAAATTAAAATTTATATTAATTATAAGAATTTAATATCGTTTATTAATAATAAGGAATTTAATAAACGATAAATACGATAATTAGAATTTTTAATAAATTTTAACTTTATTATTATTTATTAAAAAGGATTAAAAAACGGAAAAGCCGACGCGTTAAATCGTAAATCGGATTACTTTTAAAAAACGCTTAAAGAAATATATATTATCCTTATAATTAATAAAGAAAAAAACCTCGTACCGATTATAAACTTATACGCTACTAATTATATAATTATATAAAAAATATAAATTAAAAAAATTAATAAGAAATATTAAAAATAAAGGTTTTAATATATTAAAAGAAAATATACCTTTTTAAAGAATTCCGAAAAGAATTTATTTAAAAATATTACGTATTATTATTTAACGGATATATAAAAATATTTAAAACTATTAAAAGGATTTAATAATACTTTAATTGCAAAAATTTAAAATAATATATCTTTAAAATTATTAAAAATTACAATCTTTATAATAAAACTAAAATATCCTAATATAAACTATACGAAAAGTTATAATTAATAATATTACCCGATAAAACTTAAAGATCGGTCGTTATAAACTTTATTATTAAACTACCGTTATTAAAAAAACTAATAACGAACGTAAAATACGATAATATCCTCGTTATTACGGAACGACTTACAAAATACGGATATTTTATTTTATATAAAGAAATAAGCAACGTTATAAAACTCGCTTACGCTATTTTTAAAATTATAATTAGTTAATATAAACTATTAAACGAATTTATCTCTGATAAAAATAAGCTTTTTACGTTAAAATTCTAGTAATCCTTTATATTATAATTAAAAATTAAATATAAATTATTTATAACGTTTTATTTATAAATAACCGGATAAACGGAATAAGTAAATTAAATACTCGAGTAATACTTACGATATTATATTAATTACGAATAAAATAACTAAATATAATTATTACTTATCGCGTAATTCGCTTATAATAATGCGATTAACGAATTTATTAAAATATTATTATTTTACGTTAATTTTAAATATAACTTTAATATTATTAAAAAACCGCTTTATAATAAATAAACGCTTAAAATTATTAAATACGTTAATAAACTTTAATTATTATAATAATCTTTATAATAAAAACTTTTATTTTTTTAATAATAAATAAAATAATATTACGATAAAAAAAGGATTAAAAGATTAACTTTTATAAAAGGAGATAATATTTATTTACTTTATAAAAATATTAAAATAAAGCGATTTAACGATAAACTCGATTTTAAAAAACTCGGATAATTTAAAATCGATAAAATTATTTTAAAAGTTAATTTTTAATTATCGTTATTAAAAATAATGCGTATATTTTTAATAATTTATATTTTATTATTAAAACTAGTTTTAACCGATATAAAAATTAAAGTAAATTTAAAAGCGGAATAACTAAGTTAATAAGAATACAAAATTAAAAAAATTATATAATACTAAAAAATCGGTAAAAGGTACCGATACGAAATTAAATAAAAAAACTACTTATATTTAAAAAATACTTAAAAATTTATAAAACACTTTAAACGGCATTTTAAAGTCTTAAAAAAGTATTAACGCTACCCGAAAGTAATAAAGGGCTAAACCTTATAAACTCCTCCTTAAAACTAAAAAAGGTCCAGTTTAGCTCGTTAAAAACGCCTAACAAACGGATATTATCTATAATATAATATTTATAACTAACTAAAGTAAAGAGAGCGTCGTCCTCCTTATCCAACTCTAATATACCCCGCTCTGCCAATTTTAGACTCTTTTTTTTTATATAGCCCTAAATCTTACGGATCCGCGATAAACGATTAAAGGCAGTCGAAAGCTGCGCTTAGATCTCGGTTATCTTTTAATATAATTATACTAGATCTTTATTTGCTTCGCTTTCCTCGATATCCAGTTTATCGTAGTAAGTAAAGAGCTTTTCTAAGGAATTCGATATTAAAACCCCGTTATATTACTTTCGCGACTTAGCGGAATTTTAATAATAAGAAAACTTCGCGATTATTTTATATTTAAACTTTTATTTAAAATAATAAATATAAAATATAATAATAAAAATACCGAATTTATTAATAATTCGAATTAAAAAAGCGTATTTATAAGTTTTTTATATAATAACGTTTTTAATCGAATTTAATATAATAAATATATATTATTAAAAAATATAAATAAAAAAGGAATTTATTAAATTAACGATATAAGTAATAAGGCTTATTTATATAATTAAATCTTAAAAGGTTAAAACGATTAAAAAAAAGATTTAATATTATAAATACAAGCCAGGGATAAAGCTTTATATAGAAAATAAAGGCTTAAACAGCTAATTACTACCATAACGATCTTATTAAATAAAAAGAATATAAGCACTTAAGTTACGTAATTAAGAGCGATAGGAGCGCAGCGCTCTTATAACTTTAAAAGCGATAAGAGCTATACGCTCCCAGCGCTCCTACAAAACATTAATAAGGAAATAAATAAATATATATACGAAAGACATTTCCTACATAAATAATTATTACCTTAATAATTAATTTAAATATTTATCTACTTATAAGTAAGGCCTACTAAGCTTTAACGATTATATTCTTATTCTTTAAGACTTAATATTCCTATTTTATATTACGTACCCTATTAGCATAAACCTAACACCAGTGTATTATCCTAAGGTTTATCCTGACGATAGTATATTCGTTACAGAGCTAGGTGTTTGCCACGAGTTGACTGGAAATCGGTTGTTCGAGTACAGCCAGAAAACAAAGGTATTTGCAATATCCAAGCAGGTCTCAGATTTCCTTGATTATTTCACTAACAATGCGTGCGCAGCCTGCAGACATAATCCCAGGTAGTGAATGTAGGTTTGAGTTGACGAGGGCACAGCTTCCTCCCAGGTGGTGGAAATTTGGACAAGGCGCAGAGGGCAAACAATTCTTTGAGGGAATTCTGTCGGACGAGGATGGGTTCGGCAGGCTGGAAGATAAAGACCCCCAGCAAGTTGAAAAGCGCTATAGCGACGGCTGAGTGTACAGTTATCCGCTTCGCGGTCTGAACTTCACAGTCAGCGAAGACTCCAGAACTGTTATTAAGTTCATTGAATAAACATGTGACCGACTGGTAAAGTATAGTTCGGCAGCACACCCTTGCATTAAACCCGCTAAGTGCTGATCCGTTCCTAGTAATGTTGTTTATTACGGGAAATGTATTTGCGGCGTAGTTATAACGGTAATTGAATAGCACACCGAATACACTGGATTGAATCAACGAATTAGCATTATAGATAAAGCGACAACAAAAACTTGGGCATTATATTTTCGTTCTAATCAGCACCCTAGACTCAAGTATCTCAACAATTAAATCGCGTTGGCTATGCGTTTCTCAACTGTAGTCATGGTTTCGGCGGATCCTAATGCAGCATTCCGGATCTCTTCGCTCAAGCCCGGGTGTTTTCCCAGCTCCTCGAAACGAGCCTGCCAGAACCCCCACCGGCGTAAACACACGCAGGGTGGCCCCTGGTAAAGTGGCCCACCTGGGAAATACTGCGTACTATCCTGTGCGACATCAACGAGTCCAATGTTTTCCTGAGCCCACCAGAGGAGATTTCTCGCCGTGTGTGTGATCCATTCGAAGGCAACCTGCAGCTGGCACTCCACCTTTGCGAGATCTTGTTCGATGGCCAGCTCTTCCTCGAGAGCTCCCCGTAACGCATCTATTTGTTGAACATACATGCCTAAAACGCCTCCGCCCGTGCATCGAGCGCCGAAAAAGCACCAGTTGCGCCATAAATGCAATGACTCTGGGGTGAGTTCTTCTCCTTCCTTTATGGGGTCTGGTATCATATACGTTAGGCTTCTTGCTTTCCGTTTGGTCAAAACTGTGTGAGGAACATACCTTTGTCGTATGTCTCCATGCACTGGGGCCACAAAGGCAAATCTGCCCAGACACGCTTAATCCCCTGAGGTAGGCCTTGTTAGTCCACTCAATGTTTGCTTGGAGCAATTACTCACCGTCCATACAAGCAACTCCCCTTTTGCAACCTGGGTCAAGCCTTGGAGAATTGTCACGAGATGGTCGTATATCTCAGTTGTCGCGTCAGGACTCATCGCAATGTCGACTATGACTTGCCAGACATCCCATAGATAGTCTGCGGCGTCTTCTGTCTCCGTAAGAGGAGGACAGTGACCATCAATCCGGCGGGCGGCCTCGTTCGCGCTTTCACAAGCCAATGCGTTAAGGATGTCGGTTTTCCGCGGGGTCAGGGACTTCCCTCGTATTGACTCAAGTTGGAATATAGAACCTTCAAGTTCCGGCATGATGCTGGGGATTCTTTCTGTGGAGAGAAATTGAGTCAAGTCGATGATTGATGAGAAGACAGTGAGTTGGGGCCTGCATGTCAGGGCGGCACCAATTTGGTGTCGGCATGCCCACTAACCCCACCTTGCTCAAGTGGGTACGCCCAGGTGATAAATCTGCAGTTTGCCGCCGACAAGACTGCGGCCCCCACTCCTTCTAAGCGCCGTCCAACCAAAAGTCGACTTTCGGATGTTGGTTCAATCAGACTCAGCCCCAGAACAATCATGTCCACGAGGCTCTCGGCAGGAAACACAACTGTTACCAACAATTATGACGTTGGTACTTTCTCATCTCATCATCTCCACTAGACCGGTAAGCGGCACTTAAGCGGGCGCTTGAAGATATTCTGGTCGCTCATGGATCGATGCGGCGTTACGCGCACGCGTGACCGAGGTCCTGCCGGCTCGGATTTCCAACACTGTTTCCAACTATACCCTGTCAACTACGTTAAAGTGGTTTTGATTGGTATATTATGCTTCACCTGAGAGCAGAGGCAGTTGAAAGCCGAGAGGAACACCCAGAAGTTCGTGCTCTGCTGGGAGGACCTCGAATGCAAGAATATAGATTGGTGCTGGAGTAGATTATGCTACGGAGGATAAATTGAGGCCGTTCCCCCTTCGATGGAATTGTGTCTTCATCTGAACATACGCATCTCAGTCATCTTTTCCACTTCGGCCTTTTCGACGAAAAACCGCAGCCTACCGCTTGTGAACCCAACATATATATATATCCCTTTCGTGCCATAGCTTCTTCTTCTTTTCGAATCGTAAGATCAGCCATAACTTCCACAATGCCTCTCTTCTCGCGCTCTAGCAACAAATCCGCGGGTACGTCCGCATCATCGTCGAGCACTGTATCGAGAATACACACTGTCGATATCGATCGACCTCACCAGGCATACTCTGGTGCCCCAGAGGATGAGGATATTCCCTCATTCGCAAGGACTGGTTCTTACGTAAGTAATAATACTAGAAAAGAGTTGCATTCAGAAACTTGAATACATATAAGTTGAGTAAATCTTAGAAACAGTCACTAATTTCATGTAATATAGTACCAGACCGGAGCTACCCAACAAGAGTATCGATATCTCGAGGCATCTGATGTTAGGCGTCAAGTCCGGGAGGCGCCGTCCATAGATCGTTCTGTTGGTGGCTATCCCAAGACGTATCACAACCAACCGCCCCAGCCCCTGAGAGCACAACAACCTTATAAGGAGTACCCCATTGTTCCCAGCCCTCAGGGTGGGTCTGCCCCGGGAAATCACAGGGCAGGTCGTCGTCCCGGACCTGTCAGGGCATTTTACAATGACGCCGACAGGACTAAGTTCGATGTCGGATACCATGATGCGAACTCAGCTCCCGCCGGACCGCGGGACGGGAGAGAGTTTATGAACACGAATTATAGTCTGGGGAAGTACTACCCAGCCCCTACATATACTGCCGTACGGCGCTCTTGAGATGTTCGTTTTTGGAACGCGGGGTTTGAGTGGGTTTGGTGGGGAGGGGCACAAAGGTTGAATCCAGACCTCTCTTACGGTGTCGGAGGAGCTGATATCTAAGTGGCCGGCTCCAGCTGGAAGCCCCATGCTTGTTTCTCTACATATATGCGGCCAGAGTCCTCGGGGCCCCCTTGTCTCAATGTATCAATTTTGCTGGAAGAATGCGATATATATAAGAGACACGTGTCAGGAGTCACGCGAGCCTATTGATGAAGAATATCCTACTTCCTCTGTCTAGTCAAGAACCAAAGCAGAGTCATTTATCATGAATGTGCGTATACCAATCCTCCATTGCTAGGAATTGAACCATTCCTGTGAAAAGGTGGTCGTACAAAAACACCCCGTCCAGCTTCGATGCGTATCGATCAGCACTTCTTTGGTCCGGCTGTTTCGAACTTCGAATCAAACAAGGTTGCAATTCGGGTGCTTCTTCTCTTTTCTTGCTTCTAAGGGCGGCCATTACTTCATTAAGAAAGCTTCGCTAAAGCATTATATTAAAATAAAATAAAACACAATAACAAAGCTTCTATAAAATTAAACTAAACCCCCAAAACACCAAAAAAAAAAAAAAAAAACAAAAAAAAAAAAAAAACGTAGGTATCTTATAAGCTACAGGCTACGTACGAATCATTAACCCGAAAGATATGCCTTTAGATTTTGACATATCGAAAATTAGGGAATCTAAGGAGCTTTCCCAATTTTAGCAAATTCTTTATCAGTCCCAATTGAATTCGCTATCAGGTCTTGTAATCTCTGGACTTAAAATTGACTTTGAGCTAGAGAAACCTGGTTTGATCATACGGGAGACGCAGGAGGATTTGTAACCTCACTGATGCTGCGAGGCCGCGTTTCAAACCTCTGACAGATAAAGATTCAGCTCTCATTATTTGCATGTTGAGGAAAAGGAATCAACCGCAAAATACCGAACCATTCATTTCGGCTGAGACTATTAATGTGAAGTATCATTTTCTACATGTATGCGTGCAGCAGTCGGGAGTTCTTTCGGCGTCTAGACCCCGCCCATCTTTCCCGAGTCAGCGTGTCACACCGTTTATATCGACGGTTTTGGGCTAGCTATACCTTAAAATGCTCCCAGTCAGGTTTTATCCATTGATGGTGATCTTATCCTTGGCAAGGGCTCAATTCATATCACTGCCAGCCATTGGTTGCTCAATGCAAGCTTAAGTGCTGCTCTTGAGTGAAGGTGAGATAATGTACTCTAAATGCCTGTCGGTGATCAATTTCCGTTGGTGAAAAGCGAGCCTATCCGCCTTTGCTCCGTGATCGCTACAAATTCAAATTGTAGATCATCCAGACGGCTGTGGCAGTGTCGAGGAACCATTTGCCAGTCCATAAGAATCTTTGACCTCGGCCTCCATCTAGACATGTCGCTGAAACAGGCCACCATTAGGACTTGCTGGGTGTGCGGATCCGATGCTAAGAGAAAGATTATTATACAAATTGCATATTTGATGGCTCCAAGACTCCAACCGTTTTGCGCGCACCGTCGTCCGGCAGTCCGTATAAGCATTAGCTATTAGTCAAGCTATATTCTATCCCAGACTACGTAGATGAAGTGATGGCTTCCTGGAATGTGAGAGGGACATCTTAGATATGACGTCCAGGTGACAATCTCGACATATTGTCCGGCTTCAAGGCAAGAAAACCGTCTTATTGATAGCAATGGTTCATGGTGGGTCTTTAGGTGTATCAACTATCCTAGCATATCAACTACTCGTTGATGATATTTCCCTTATGCCTTATTTGGCGGCATACTATAATACAGAGCAGCCAAAGCAGGAAGCACACTCAAGCGTATCACGACCATAGTTGCATTCTCCCAGCCGAGATGGTCTAACAGTCCGAATGTCAGCGAGCAAACAAATGCTGCCACAATCTGCGGTGCAGAAATGGCCGAGTTGTGTATCGTCGTCAGTACCACTGCAGTCCCGGTCTTTGATCTAGCGATTTCCAAGACCATGAGCGCATGCGGTATCCAGGCGGTAATTGACCATGAAAAACCGAGGCTTGCGATGACGAAGAGGCCTTGGCGCTGTGACTGAACGAAGAAAGTGCTCAGTACTGCAACGACGAACCAAGCATGCCCAAGTATCCAGACTGAGAAAAGTGACATATGACGGATCATATGTAGCCATCCGCGGCTATGAGACTTTATTGAGCTCATAGTCTGGTCTCTCAGAAATAGCGGAAGTAGAAACGATGTCAGGAGAGACACGACGGCAAAGCCAAGACTTCCTAGTGACGGCACATTTTCACCGTCTTCAACGGGCCTCTGCTGTTGGTGAGTAGTTGACCAGCCTGTCTGCGATTTAACATGGCCCTCGCGATACCGTTCATCAAGATACCTAGAAGATAGGATTAGTACGCCACCCAAGCTTGGATGAGGTCACGATGGCGTCCTTACTTGGTATGGTAGTACATGATAGGAAACCACGCCATCCAAGAGAAAAACTGCACGGTCATAACCTTCCTCGCAGCGCTAGAGCATGACCTGACCTCTCGACCGATACGGCTAATGACCGTTGAAATTGAGAGCTCTCGGTACGCACGCTCCTTGTCAACATGTCCTGAATTCGGTGCAAAGTAGCAGGTGATAGAAACGAGAACCATGACGAGCGACGATACAACAGCGCAAAGGCTTTGGAACGGTGTGAAGCGTCGTAGCAATGACAGCTCGGCGAATGGTGTAGCGCTGAGCATGTAGCCAAAGATATTACCAACCGCCACAGCACGACCAATCCATGCAGACCCCCGCGACTGTTCGCTTTCGTGGCATGACTCCACGACCAAGGCTCTGCTGGCTGCTTGGAACGGCTGGATGGACAGGTTCAAAGCAAGGATCCAGAACAATGCGAGGCTAGAGCAAAGACCCTGCCTGCCGCCATTTGCGGCGTAGTCGTTGGCACCATTGACCCCGGACATGACGACATCCTCGACCGTCGCAAGCCCTGCTAGGCAGAAGCACGATGCTGTCGCTCCGACGAAGAGGAGAAGTTTGATTGAGACACCATTTGCTCCCACCACACCAAAGAATGGTTGGATAACCATTCCGCAGAAAGGACCTATGATCCAGGCAATGGAAGTCATTGACTTGGAGAGTCCCAGTGAGAGTAGGTATTCCTGTAGCACGTCGATAAGCAGAAGATGGACAGCAAGTAGAGGACGACAATTTTACGGTTCCATGAGCAAATATTGTACTCCATATGAGCTGAAGCCTAAATCTGCATGAGTACATGATTACTGACAATGGTTGTGGTGGGGAAATGCTTACCCTCCAATTGCGCATGTCATGACAAGAAGACGCATTTTCGTGTGCCTTGTGGCGTGTTCAGCATCATCGCAGTCATTTTCAATACTGCGCAAGACAAGCTCTTCTTCATCGGAAGCCATTTCTCTATTGCTGAAGAAGGCCTTAAAGCGCGGATCTTCAGGGGGGAAATGACGGGCGACGCAAAGAATTGGGCACGAGCCGTCCAATTGATGATCTAGGTGGGGTGGCAAGCCCCAGGCAAGTGGCTAGTGCTGTGGCTGCCCAGCAACCAGCTGGAGCAGCCCTCAGACCGTGACATTAAGCTTTATTCCCACGTTTATTGAGTTTAATAATATTCGTTATATTGTGTAATCTGCGAACTTGCCGATGAGTTAGCCTGGGGTAAGGCTTTTATGCTTTCTTAAACCCCCATGCATCCAGACGACCTTATAGCTTAGGGCGACTATCCTTCCTACTCATTCGCTAGAGTGGCCGTGGTGTAGTGTGGTGTGGAGCTACATGTATCAAATAGGCATTCGGTATTTCCTATACACGCTTGAAATTATAAGGGAGAAATCTGTTAGCGTTGATTTTTTTGCAATATGTAATTCAAGGCTCTTTGATACAAACTTTGGTAGTCGTCGAAGAGAATTGGAATATTAGCTACACAGGAGCTTGAGCACGATGAGTCTGTTGAAGAAATGGCCTGTGGGCCCTATCTAGATAGCGTCCGGCTAGCCTACAGCTATTTGTTGCTCCAGAGTTCCAGGCGACAACATCCATAGATATATTAGCCCCATATCCATGCCTACCACGCAATAAAATAAACGTCGTACACGGCCCGTCTTTTAGGGACGTCGAAGACTCTTTGAGTAGCTAACACTGCCGTCTAATCCATCTTACATGAGAGACTTGGCCCTCTCGCGGACTTGATGCCTCTTTCGACGCAGCCATCCTCGGCCCCCGAATCCAGCTGGAAGGTGACATCAGCCCCTTTATCATTCGTCGCGTCCGTCCAATACCAGAATACCAACTCCCCACATTCGTTCGACGACGCATAATAACACCCACATTCGTTCATCTGATTTTGCAGCTCCTTACCACCATCCTCATCAGCCCAGTTGCGTATATTATAGATGTGCAGAAACCAGAACCCCTTTTCATTATGAGCGTCGATGTCACAATCGGCCTCTGGCGTCGGCGGCAGTGAGGGCGGAGCTGGCGGGTCGGGCGTGTCCCAGATGTCGCCGTCGCCGTTCCCGGCGTCGCCCGGTGCGCTAGAGCATGCGTCTCCTAGGTAGAAGCAGAGGTCGTCATCGCTGCCATCACAGCCTAGATACAAGAATGCGCTCGGGTCGAGGAAACTCCCGCCGCTGATCTGGCGGGCGCTTAGGGCGTACCGAGCCATGTTACTTTGTATATTTCTCGTAGGGATGCTCAGAGGATCGTCTGGGTGTGCCTCCACTTCGGGATAGTTGGGGTGGCGGTGCCTAGGCTCTGAATGGAGCATGGCAGTGAGGACAGTTTCTTCTTCACTTCCCGCCGTGGCCACCTCCATCTTTGGGAACGTGTCCTCGGGCGTCGACATGTTTTGAGCCGGCAGCTCATTAGGTACTCTGCGCCCTCGTCTCCACTTCCTTCTAGGTACCATTGCTGGACCAGAGTACCCTGGATAGCTGTCACACAGGTACCAGTTGAATTCGTCGTTCTTCTGCCGACGGTCGAAGCTGCCTGACAAGCCGTGCTGAGCCCATTCGTGACCATTCCATATCTTCTTGCCCGGGGATGGGTATTGGCAGTACGCGCTGTTAGTCATAGTCGTTTCGGTTGATGTAACTTGGCCAAGGTTATTTGTTGCGTAACCAATGGTCTTTTCAAAGAGCTTGTTGTCCCACCAGGGGTCGTAAGAGCGCTCGCCTGGATACACATTTGCTGAATTGACAAGGAGAAATGCGTTGCCGTATGGGTCCGCACAGATGTTCTTCGAGCGGTCTTGTCCAAGGAAACAATCTTCATCCGTGGTGCCTGTCGGCCCATTGGCGAACTCGACCTTATACTGCAGACCGTGGGCGTTCGCGCTACCCCGTGCTCCCCCACCTCCAGCAACACGGTAGAATTTTTGAAGTTGTGAGCCATGATCCTGGTTTTCGTCCTTAGGAATCAAGCGCAGTACCGATTGTTCGTCCCATTTGCGGTCGTTGGGATTGCGATTGGGATTACCCGAGCCCCAGGGGTATTCCTCTACCTGGCAGTCGATAAGACCCCAGCCATCGAACTTCTCGAGCGTGTTCTGGGTTGTGTCGCTACTTTTTCCGGGTTACTGCCAGACAGCCATTTGCCCAGGAACCACGGCCGGGTCGCATGAAGTGTGGAGCCCTTTGCAAACGTCAGGGTGTCAGTCTTGCCGCGAGAAGAAATAGCCGACCGGGCATTGGCACAAACGTTTGGCCATTTATCAAAGTCGCAGGTAAATGTAGCCAAGGGCAGCGGTGGTGGGTTAGGAGCGGGACATGCTGGATTGCTTGCCCTGCCATTTACCGAAAGTCCAAACTCTCTGCGAACATCGGCAGAGCAGCATTCAGAGGATAATTCTACCTCTGCCTTGGAGTCCTCAAAATCTTCGTCCAAAGCGGCTTGGCAGCTTGTCATGTATGACTGCGCCTCGTCGGCAGAAAGATCACACCGTACCTGCATTGAGACAGGGTCAAATATTGGCACGTTGCCATTGGGACAGAGTCCTGAACCTGTCTTGACATCAGGCTGGCACACTTCGTCTCCAGCTCCGGGCGGAGGGTCACCAGTGGGCGGCGGAAAGGGCGGCGGAAAGGGCGGCGGATCGGGGTCACTAGGGTCAACAAAATCGGGCGAGCGCGAGTCTCCGTTGGGACGGCAAGATAGACACGGTCCGCCGCAAAACATGGAACATTTATGACCACAGTTGGCCTTGCATGCCGGGCCAGGCGGTCCAGTCTTTGAAAGAGTAACAGACTTGGGAATTTTATCTGTAGTTGGTATTGTTGTTGGGTCTGGTCCCGATGTTGGTGTTGAAAATGAATATGGCCACGGTGGTGGCGTTATGGTTCTGCGAACCTGAGGATGAGAGACAGAAGACTTGCCCTTGGGATTTGGGTCATCCGTTATGATAAACGGGGTTGGCTGGATACTCGGCGTGAGCCACAAAACAGTCGCATTTGAGTCGTTGCCCACATTTTGACCCCAGAACGGAATCTCAGTGGTCACGACAGGCAGGATCGTCAATGTTGTTGTCTGAACGGTGCGCTGTATAGACTCTGTAGTGACTGTATGGCCACTTGTATCGGTCGTAGTGATTGTCTCTATCCAAGCAACTTCCAGCGATGTGGTATATAATGGAAACGTGATGGTCGTCGTCTGTGGAACTGGGTACGGGGCCCAGATGATCTCGCACGGTGGCACGCAAGAGACGATTGGACTCGCTTGAGTGTATATGTCAGGGGCCGCATACAGGACCCCTGGCTCATCACAAGTCCCTGGCGGACAGCCTGAATCTTGGTCAAATTCGTTGAGATCAATGGCCCAGTCTATCGTGCCGGCGAAATTGAGCTCTTTCCATCGAGCCATACGTGCAGCCTTGGTACTTTCGGACATGTAAGCAACCCACTCAGTCCCTATTTCATTGCGAACAGAGGTTAGTGTACGAGCTCTCATGGAGAAAACTGATTGATCCTGGCAGCCACATGCGCGAAGAGGGAGAACTCACCCTCATAGATCAGATAGTCTGTCATTGTTTCAGTATCGAACCAGGTCCTGATATCGCCTCCATCTCGAATGATACGGTTGATCTCTGCGTTAGATATGTAACCCGCTGTGCCGGTGCATATGCCTGGCTTTGCGGCTGATTCGGGCCCAACAAATCCGCAGATGGGTCCGCTGCAGTTTGGATCTGCCATCTTGAACGAACGCCCATAACTTGAGATACCAACAGCGACTTTGTTGCTTGGAACATTTGCCTTTGTGACTATGAATAGAGCGGTTAGTGACGGGCGTGCAATGCGCTATGAGCTCAAGAAGGGGTCTTACTCATGGCAAGAGCCAACTCGGTTTCGGTGAGATTGACTACCCAAAGTCTTTTTCAGTCGAGAGTGACCTCAGAGTAACCAGGTTACATACCGTGACTTCGCAGGCAGTTTCCAGCTGGGCATCCGTCATCTGCCCATTTGTTGTTGTAGTCCCATTGTCCTGTCACCGACCATCGTTAGTCCTCGCTACTTCAACTTTATATGTGGCTGGAGTGTACCATGAAGATCATAGGTCATATAAACAATATAATCCACGATTTGGGCCATGTCACCTATGGGAAAAGCCTTGAGGTACCAGTATGAAGCAGGAGCTGCGATAGACAGGGATTTTCCCTCAGGCAACTTGTCACGTAGAACCTTCAAGGTAGCAAGATAGTTGGGCCCATCACTGTCCTGGCCAGGCGGGATACCAGGAATATCTGGGGCCTAGTGTTCTTATTTTAGCAGGATGACGTGTTCGGAGAGAGTAGTAGACTCACACCGGGATATTCCCAGTCAATATCCACCCCGTCGAGCCCATGTTCCTGAACAAGCGCAACAACGGCGTCAGCAAACGCCTCGCGCTTGTCGGGGTTAGTTGCTTGTCGCAGCAAATCGTACGTAGTCGGACTAGTGGATACGTCCCAGCCGCCGAAGGAGATAATACGGTTCGTGCCTGAGCCTAAAGCAATGAAGTCGGCGAACTGACTGTGTGTCGTTGATACCGACGGACAGGTCCGGATTGATGACGGCAAACGCCCAGTGGATGTGTGTATAGCCGCGCCCACTGAGAGATTTAGCAGGCATACGCATACATGCACGATCCATGTTCCATGATTCGTAATAGCCGACTGTGATGGAATGCGCTGGTCCGTCCTGGTTATTGACCACGTCTGTGCCACAATTGTGTACGCAGCCATTGGTACCAGGGGTCCCGTGCCGGGGTTGCCGAAATCGCCGGTCGTAGGAATACAGAAATCGGCAGTCGTACCACATTGCCCCCAGACGTTGCAGCAGGCATTCAGCGGACATGGATTGAGACCTGCAAGTCCATCTTTGCTTCCGTCCACGGGCGGAGCAGATCCCAGAACCGTGGGACCGCAAATGGAGCCGTTCATCGGCGCGGGCATGGGAGGATCGCCCATACTCAAACAAATGCGCAGCCCAAGCGGCAAACCGCGGCTGCAGTTGTTGAAGCCCCATGTTGTGACCTTGTTGAAATCGTTAATATCAGTCGGATTGAGCCCATTCTTCACGGCGATGGAGGCACACGACTCGTTGGGCTCAACCAAGTAAGAAGCACATGTGCCATTCGCCAGAGGCTTGGGACGGATATCTGGAAGATCCCCCGCTGAACAACAAACCCGCTGGCCTGGCTGTAGGGTCGAGCAGAGCTTAGGGTCTGGATTATACTTTTGTATATCATCGCCTGAGATGCCACATTTCTCGGCCAGAGAGCCGCAGCTATCACCGGCCTCAACTGTTGTCGTTTTGCAGTCGGACCGTGTAAAAAGGTGATTGAGCCTGAGTAGTGACCCCCAAGACGCATAAATCGGTAGAGGAAGTAGTCCTGTGGCCGTCAACAAAACAGCACCGAACCGCATCTTGGAGCAAGCACGCAAAATCGATACGACACTGAAATAATTACAGTAGTTAAGTACTTCGTTTATGCTTCGATGGAACAGCTTCTGCCTCCAGAAGTCAAAGTGTCAAATATCCAACATGAATCACAGGGCTATCGAAGGTAGATAATTATAAAGGCCATGCAAAAGTTGAAGACATCGAGACTTTCATATTGGTTCTTATTTTCGTACCTTCCCCGTGTCTTTTCCGTTTCTGAGTAACGTCTGAACATGAAGCGATAAACACAATTCTAAGCACTTTAGCATGGTCAAGTTATTCACCGGTGAGCCATACAAAGATTGCATCTCATCGGTATCCTCAACTGGCAATGCGCAGCATGAATACATTACGAGGTGTCCACACGAGACACAAATAGTAATGGCCGAAAGGCTGACATGGTCGGCAGGGTTCCCTCGGTAGAACTGCTCTATGGAATGAGATGGGTCATGTCAGAGATAATCTGCTGTGGAACGCAAAGGTTCGCACGTATCGTTTTGAGACTGACTTGTACTAGAAGCATTGCAGTACATCACAATGCAGAAATGGAACAGAAGCCTCGGACTGAGCAATGTTTTACGTGCTATAGAGTACGTCCTGACATTCTTCATGTTCACCACCGCATACTAGCTTTGTCGGCGTGTGTGAAATGCTCTGCAGCATTTTTCGGGCGCAGAGGTCACTTGATCTGGACAGGCGGGGCTGCCTCTTTGGTACCCGGGCAGCGTCAATCATTTGTGACTGAAGCTGTCCGACGCCTCATTGTGCACCGACACACCCTATAGTTTCGCTTTCGTACGCGTCACGCGGGCGGTATAATATGGGGGCTGAGTTCATGAAGGATATGCATGTGTGGTGGTCTTGGATGGTATCACTATGCTGTTGAGATTATGCAATCTTGAAATGTGCCGGTCGCACCGAACTGTGCACAGTCGGCATTGATTGTCTAAAACAAAGACGGTATGAGGGTGTCTGACTAGTTCGCTTAGGTTATACGTAATCTAACCTGTAGCCATCTTGTTACTCGTGGTAAGGATTGTTTGGCGTATTAGTAAAACAAGGAGATATTAAAAACTAAACTTTATCATTATAATATATAAATAAAATATATATTTATTTAACATTTATTTAAGATTAATTAACGATTAACTTTAAATAATTTTAATTATATAATTTAAAGTTTTATTTAACGTAATTTATAAATAATTTAATTACGTTAATTAATAAAATATAAACTTTAACTTTTTAATTTTATTACTTTTCCGTTTTTTAATAAATTTTATTTAAAAAGAGTTTTAATTAACTTTTACGATTTAAATTATTAAAAAAGATTTAAAACTTAATATCCGACGCGTTATAATAATTTATAAAATATTATATTTTATATTTAATACGCGTATTTATAATATTCGAATACGACGCGATACTTTATTATTTTATAAAAATTTAATAAAATTAAAAGAAAATATAATTATTTAAACGATAATTAAATTAAATTATTAAATATTTCCTTTTTAATTAAATATTATCAAAAATATAACGAATCGATTATTACGCGACCGCAACGCGTTACGCGTCGGTAAAAATTAAGCTTTTAATTTCGTTAAACGATAAATATAATTTAAAACGGTATTTAATTATAAATACGATTATTTACGGGTTTTATACAAAAATTTAAAACTTATTTAAAGTTAATTTAATTTTATACGTAATACGATTATAAAATACGGGATCGCCGATACCGATATTTATAATTTTAACGAAACCGGTTTTATAATAAATTAAATTACCGTAACGTTTTTTATAAATAAGTGGGCCACTTTCCATGCTAATTAGCACAAATTGCCAAATTTCTTAATTACAACGCAATAAATTAATTAAAACTAATCTAAATAGTTATCATCGGACTTTATTACACGTTTCCTATAAGATTACGCATTATACCCCGGTTTTTTGCACGTTAAATAAAGCCGTACGCGCTTCGCGGGCCTTTACGAACTCTCCTTTTCATCGACTATTTCTTCTTCTACCGGACTACTACCTTCTTTCTCAACCTGGAGAGCTTTCTTATCTTTAAGAGTAAGTATTCCTCCTCGCGTTAGACGTTTGTTTTTAGTCCTTCGGCGTTTGCTAAATATAGAATTCGTCTCTCGAAGTTTTAAGACCTCTTTAGTTAATAAGGCAGTCTGGTGTATAGTTTTGTACAGAATCTTCGTAATTTTCTTAAATCCTTTTGTAATTGATATTAGCGAGCTTTTTTAATAGTTCCTAATCCTATTCTAAACCTAAATAGACTGCGAAGAGGCTTCGCTGATGTTTTTAAGGGTCCTAGAGACCTAAGGTTGGGTTGGGAGGTCGAGGGTCGGGGACGGTGTTCGGGTAATTTGCGTAATATCTAGTTGCGAAATTACACTTTTAAGGTCGAAAGGGACAAGACTAACACCTTGGAAACCTCTTTATATATTTTCTTTCGTTATAAAAACTATGTAAGCTTTGAAAAATGCGGGAAAAAAGTCTTTTTTCGCAATATAAGTTATATACGCCCGTATAAGATTTTTAATTATAAGCCCATACGCTTTTTTTAACGGATTAAAATAATTTATATTAAAAGGTTAAAGTTTATACGACGAATAAATAAATATAATTACCGTAATAATATTATTAACTTTATAATATTCTTTAAATTTTATCGAGTAATAGTTTTTATAATTATTAAAAATAAAAAATCGTATTATACTTTTTATACGTTATCGCG
>JARVKI010000136.1:0-23280 GCA_036674765.1 Seiridium cupressi
ATTTTAAAAAAAATAATTAATTTATCTTTAAATATACTATATATAACTTATATTTAAATTTAAAATTTTTTATTATTCGGTTATTAAATATTTTATTATTAATATTAATAATTTATTATAAAAAACGACTCTTTTCGAAAGGTTAATTTTGATTATTTTTATAAACTAAATATCTTTTTAATAAATAAAAATAATTAATAAATAAAATACGTTTTATATACTCTTTTTATTTTGTTATTTAATCGAATAAAAAAAACTTTATTAATTAATTAAATATAATTAAAACGAGTTTTAACTTTTTATCTTATAAATCTTTAAAAAAGAAATTTATTTATAATTTTTATTATTTTAAAAGTTTATTAAAAATGTAAATTAAATAAGTTATGAAATTAATATAATAAGAATTTTATTTTATTAAATAATCTTAAATTTTTTTAATTTTTAAAATTAAAATATCTTTTTAATTAATTTAATAATAAAATAATTTAAATACGTTTTATACGTGTTTTTTAAATTATATAATGTAATTACTCTTTATATTATTTAATTAGTTAAAATTAAAAATATATACTTTTAAAATATTTTACTTTATAAATTTTTAAAAATAAAAAGTTTAAACTTTTATATTATTTTAATGAATTTATTTAAAAATAAATTTAATAAACCATGCTTATTATTATTAATTTATTAATTAATTAATTTTTAATTATTAAATATCTATTATAAAAAACGATCTTTTTTAAAAATTTAATTTTAATTAATTTTATAATTAAAATATTATCTTAATTAAAAAAGATATTTAAATAATAAAAGTTAGTTTATATATATATTTAGTTTTATTATTTAATATAATAATTAATTAATTTGATTTATTATATAATTAATTTAAAAGTTATATTTAATTTAAAGATTAATTTTAAATTAAAATTTAAAAAAATTTAAAACTTGTTATTTTTAATATAATAAAAAAAACTATTATAAAATCCGGTTTTATAATAAGAAATTAAAATAATATATATATTAATAATAAAATCTTTTTAATTATATCTATTAATTAATAAAATAATTTAATTTTAAAAATAAAAAAAAATAAAAATAAAAAAATAAAACGTTTTTTATAATAAAGTTTTTTAATTTAAATATCCTTTTAATTAAAAAGATATTAAATAAATAAAACTAATTTAATATACGTTATTAATATTAATAATATATAATTATATTAATTAAATTTTAAATAAAATATTTAAAAAAATAAAATACTTAAAAAATATAATTATTTATTAAGTTTTAAATTAAATGAATTAAATGTTACGAACGCAGGCCGGGGATAAGGCCCTATATAGGGAATGGGAGCGTAGGCGACTAATTACTACCGCAACGATCTTATTAGATAAAAAGGAATATAAATACTTAGGTTACGTAACGAGGAGCGACAGGAGCGCAGTACTTTTATAACTCTAAAAGCGATAAGAACTATACGCTCCCAGCGCTCTTACGATATCAGTAAAAGAATAAATAAATATATATACGAAGAACATTTCCTACATAGATAATTATTACTTTAATAATTAATCTAAATATCTATTTACTTATAAATAAGGCTTATTAAGCCTTAACGATTATATTTTTATTTTTAAGACTTAATATTCCTATTTTATATTACGTACCCTATTAGCATAAACCTAACACTAATATATTATCCTAAGGTTTATCTTAACGATAATGTATTCGTTATATTAAATAATTTAATTTAATAAGTTAAATTTAGATTTAATTATTAATTAATTAATTATATTTCAGTTTAAAGTTTTATTAATTTAATAAGTTAATAATTTAATTAAAATGTAAAGAAGTTTATATTAATTTATATAAATTAACTTTAAATAAACTAGTTAATAACTTTATTAATAATAATAAAACTTAATTTTAGTTTTTTCAAATTATTATTAATAAAATAATCATTTTATAATTTTTAATTAATTTAAACCTTTAAATTATAATAAAATTGACGATTTTACCTTTTTAAAGTTTAAATTATTTCGATTTTTTATAATAATAAAATTCGAAACCGAAATTTCTTTTTAAAAAAAAATCAAATTTTTAAAAAGAATTCAAATTTTTAAAAGAAATTCAAATTTTTAAAATATTTAAAACACGGCGTATTATAATATTTAAAATTAAATATTTATATTAATTATTCTTTTAATAATTTAACGGATTATTCTCTTATTTAATTAATAATTAACTTAAAATAATTTACTTTTTATAAATTTAACTTTTTATTAATATATCTTTTATATTCGTTTTTAATTTAAATTTAAATTTAATTTCGATTTAAATAAATATTATTTTTATTTAAATTATAATTATTTTCGTTTTTATTAAATAATTTAAAATTATCTAAATTATTAATTTCCCTTTTTTTAATTTTAATTAAACGTTAATATTAATTTTATATTTAATTCTTTTAATATTAAATAATTTTTAAATTCCTATTTTAAATATTCGAATAATACTTTTATAAATATTTAAATAAAGATATAATAACTTTTTTTTTTTTTATAAATTTAAAATTTTAATTCAAAAATTCAAAATATAATTTAAAATAAACTTTTTATATTCGTTTATTTTATTTAAAAAGTGTAACGGAGTGGCTGTATAATAGCTTTTAGCTGTTAGGGAGAGCGTTATAAATAAATAAGGCAGCGGTAGCTACCTTATTAAAGGTTAGTTAAATAGCTCTAGCTTTATAAAAGCTAAAAGGCATCTTTAAATTAATTATTAAATTAATAGGGAATATTTATAAAGAAGAACTTTAAAAGTTAATATTACACGGTAACAATTAAATAGAATTATAATTGCCTTTTTATATATTACTTTTTAAATGTTTTTACGATAAAGTTTATTTTATACCCGTATTTAAAACGGAAACTTTAAATTTAAATTATAATATTCTATAAATTTTTAACAATACGTTCTTATTTTTATTTTATTAATAAATAAATAAAATTAATAAATTTATTTTAAATTTTTATATTTAATAAAATTTAATTTATAAAATAATAAATATTATTTTAAAGTTAAAAGATTACTAATTTATATTTTTTAAAATATAAAAAACGAAGAATTTTAATCGTTTTTTTCCGTATTATTAATTAACTATTATTAATTAAATTTAAATAAATTTTTAAAATATTCGTTAAAACTTTAATTAAATTATATAGAAAATTTTATTTATTTTTATTTTAAATTTTATTATATATTTATAGAATTTAAAACGATATATAATAACTATAATATATAATTAGATTAAAATTTAAAATTAATAAATTTATATTAATTATTTTATTATCTTAATTGTTATTAATTGAATTAATAAAAACCGATTTTATAATCATTATTAATTAATATTTAAATGTAAGGAAATAAATTAATTTTTTAAAAAAAGCTTTTTATTACAGTCCGCTTAAAGTAAGGCTTTATTTAATAAAAAAAGTTAGATTTATAAAGAATTAGCTACCGGAACTATTCGTTAAAAACGGCGTTTTTTTAAATATATAACTTAATCCTTTTTAAAGCTTTATACGCTTTTTTTTTAGAATTATACGCTATTAAAATCTTTTTAATCCGATTAAAAGCGTTTAACACTACGTTATTATTAAATTTTACGACGATTCGTTCGTATTTATAAATTATTACCGCAATTTAATCGACAAGGGTTAATTTATTAACGTCGGTTTTAACGCTGGCGAAAATTATTTTAACTCGATTATAATCAAATTCGATAATATTATTATTATTTAGGTTTAAATAAAAAGGATACGAAAGTTTTACCGTTTTAATAGTTTTTATAGCGTTTTTAGATTTTGTTATTATTAAAATCGATATTAATTAAAAAGCTTTTAATTATTAAAAAAGGGTTTGTAATAAAAAGGGATAAACTCGAAGCATAACGGCTTTAAAGCTTTATATATTTATATAATAGGTAAATTCAAATTTTTACAACGTAACGCATCGGCGAGCAGGTTTAATTTATATAGGTTTAATTTACGTACGTTAAATAAAAAAAACTTTATAATGCGTATATTTCGATTTAATAATAAAAGGGTGAAAAGATTACGCGAATTAAATACGTAATAAATTCACGCTTTATATTATATATAAAGTTGTTAATTAATTTTTAAGTTTTAGTTATTAATTTAAATTAACTTAACTTATTAAGTGAAACTTAACGAAATTCAAACTTAAACTTAACCCAACTTATTTAAGTTACTAAATTTGTTAAGTTAAGTTAATTGATTTATTAACTTAAAACTTAACGAATTCTTTTTAAAATTCCGTAATATAATTTATTTTTTTATAAATAAAAATTATATTAAATAATAAGTAATAGCGTAATATAATATAAAATAAAGCGTATATATAACAAAGTATATTTATTTAATATCTTTATTAATTAAAAAGATATTTTTATTTAAAACTTAATTTTATTAAAATATATTAATTTATTAAACTTAATAATAATATAAAAAAAGCTAAAAATTATATTTATAAAATAATTAATTAAATACCTTACTATTAAATAATAAAGTAAAAAGCGTATATAATACTTTTATTATCATTTATATAACTTATATAATTAAAATAATATTTTAATTTTAAGAATAATTAAAATTAACTTTTCGAAAAGAGTCGTTTTTTATAATAAAATTTCTTAAAGCTAATAATAAAATACTAAATAATCGAATAATTAAATATTTTAAATCTATATATACGTAGTAAACTTTATATTTTTATATAAGTTATTTACTTTTAAAGATGATAATTTATTTAATTAAAAAGTAATTTTTAATTTAAAATCAAAATTTTTAAAATTAAAATATGAAAAAAAATCTTTTTTTAATCTTTTAATAATATTAAATAAAACTTAACTAATAATAATATTAATAATAATAAAAAATTTAAACTTTAATCGTTTAAATTATTATTAATAAAATAATTATCTTATAATTCTTTAATTAATTTAAGTCTTTAACTTTTTAATTAAATAAACGATTTTACCGTTTTAAGGTTTAAATTATTTCGACTTTTTATAATAATAAAACTCGAAATCGAAAAAACTCGTTCTAAAAAAGCTGAAGTTACTGGGATACCTAAATAACGGCGTATTAAAGCATTTAAAATCGGGTATTTATATTAGTTATTTTTCTAATAATGTAACGGATTACCTTATTAATTAGTTAATAATTAATTAATTTGAAATAAACGTTTTAAAAAAATAACTTACCCTTTATAAATTCAACCCTTCGTTAATATTATTCTCACACTTATTTTTAATTCGAATTTAATTTAGATTTCGATTTAAATAAATATCATTTTTATCTAAATCCTAAGTATTTTCGTTTTCGTTAAGTAATTCAAAATCATTTAAATTATCGTCTTTTTCCCTTTTAATTCTAATTAAACGTTAATATTAATTTTATAATTAGTTTTTTTAAAAGTTAACTCACTTTTGAAATTATTTTTAAAATATTAGAATAATATCCTAATAAATATCTGGATAAAAATATAATAACCCATTTTCTCGAAAATGTAAAGTTTGAAACCGAAGGCTTAAAATATAACTTAAAATAAACAAAGTAAAATTAAAGACGCGAAAAAAAGGTTACTTTAGCGATTTAATAATTACGATTAATAAACAACATTACTAAAAAACTACGTAGTTTAATTTAATATTTAATATATAAATTATATAAAAAGATTAAAACTTTTAATATAATTTAAAGTTTTAATTTATAAAAATCGGTATTAAGTTAGATAAATTAATAGTTATTAATAAAAGAATAAATAAATATATATTAATTAAGGTTGTTAATTAGTTAATTTAAAGCTAACTCACGTAAGTTAATTCAAATTTAAACTTAATAAGTTAATTAACACTTAAACTTAAATTTAATTTATTAAATTAAATTATTTAACTTATTTAATTTCAAACTTAATAAATAATCTTATTGTGTTAAATAAAATATTTAAAATTTAACTAATGTTATTCCGTATTATTAAAATAGAAAACGTATATAACACTAATTTTATTTATTTTCTATCTTTATTAATTAAAAAGATATTTAGGTTTAGAAATCTTATTACGAAAAACGATTACTTTCGAAATTTCAATTTTAATTATTTTCAAAATTAAATTATTTTATTATTTAATAAAAATAATTAAAAGTATTATTATTAATAAATATCATTTTTATTTCAAGTTTTTATTATAAAAGCGGATTTTATAACTATTTTTTATTTAAGTTAAAAATAACGAATTTTAAACTTTTTCAAATTTTAATTTAAAATTAACCCTTAAATTTAATTTAATTTTTAAACTAATTAAATAATATAATTAACTTATTAAATATTATATAATTAAATTAAAAACATATATAAAATAATTTTTATTATTTAAATATCTTTGTTGATTAAAATAATAATTTAATTTTAAAAATAAATAAAATTAAAATTTCGAAAAAAATCGTTTTTTATTATAAAAAATTCAAAACTAATAATAAAATACTAAATAACCGAATAATAATAACTTTTAAATATATATATATGTAATAAATCGTACATTTTCAAATAATTTAACTAATTTTTAAAAGTAATCACTTAATTAACTAAAAAGTTAATTTTTATTAAAGGTTTAAAACTTAAATATTAAAATTTTTAATATTTTTTACAATCTTTTATAAAAAAATCCAATTAATATCCTTTATTATTATTAGAATTATAATAATAATATAAATCTAATTAATATCTTATTATTTTTTTTCTTTTTAAAATATTAAAATCTTTTTATTATTAACGTTAAAAAAATAAAATTTACTTTTTTAAGAATTAAAAAATACCTTTTTTTTTAAAAATTAATTATTATGTGATAATAATTCATTAATATAAAAATATAATTTCGTATAAATAAATGGCGTTTTTTCTTTTAAATTATCGAGTAATAATTAAAGAATATAATTAATTAAAAATGAATATCGTTCTTTTATTAATTATTAAAATAATTAATATAAAAATAATTAATAAGTAATATTATCGAAATAAAATATAAGAATTATTAATAAAGGATATCAACATTTATATAATAATATAAAGGATAATTAATAATTAAAAAAGAAAAGAAAATAAAATAACGACGGGGGATTTTTTAGATAATAAATATAAAATTAATAAATAAATTAATAATATAAATTTCTAATTAAAACGTTAATTTTTAGTCGAATTATTAATTTCTAATCTAATTATTAATTGATAATCGTAAATTTATGATTAAAACGTAGATTTATAATAAAAACCTAAATTTATAATCGATCGTACGGGTAAAAAAACCGCTTTACAGGGTTTAATAACAATCTAACTAGAATTAACGGGATTTTAACGAATCCGCTTACCCGGAACGGGGTTTTCGAATAATTCGTTTACGTAAAACTATAATTCTTCATTTTTTATATAAACTAACGATCCCCTTTTATTTTAACGTTTTTTTTTATAATTAAACTATTATCTCTTAAAAATATATAAATATTAATTGAAAATCACTTTTATTTTATTTATTTGTAGTAGATTCTAATTTATATAAAGACTTTATTTTTAATTTAAAATTCAACGTTTCTTTTTTAAATTTAATAAAGTTATAACTTAAAAATCCATTAAATTCGAATTTAAAACACTTTGAAAATAAAGAAAATTAAATCGACTTTAAATTCGAATTAATCCAAGATTCTAAAATATATATATTTAAAAACGAATTATTTACCCGAATTTTATACTTTATCGATTATTTTATCCTTTAGTAAATAAAAATTCGGTATGTTATATAGATTTTGAATATTTATTATTATTAATTAATTTCTTATTATTTTAACTAATTTTATTAATATTTAAAATAAATATAATTATTTTAACTAATTTTATTAATATTTAAAATAAATATAATTATTTTATAAGAACGAAAGGTTAAAATTATCGCGGTTCGAATTAATAATGTTATTACGAATTTAAATATCTAACTATTATTTATAACGAAGTAATAAATAAAAATAATTATTATAAAAAACGTTGGTATTATTTTTATCATTAATAATAAATTAATAATTAATTAGTTTTAGGATTTAACGTTAAAGTTAATCCACCGGGGAATTTCTTCCATTTAATTAATCGAAAAAGAAAATAAACGAATATAAATTAAACCGAATTTAACGAAATTAAATTTTATAATAAAGTTTTAAATTTTATTATTTAAAATAATTGATTTTTTAATATTTTAAATTCGGAATCTTTTTAAAACTTATATATTTATTTAAATCGGTAAATTAATTTTAATTAATCAGTTTTATGTAATATTTAATTAATTTAAATAAAGATATCCTAACTATTAATCGAATAAAAATAAAATCGATTTTAAAATCGAATTTTAATAATTTATTATCGATTTTTAATAATATTTTAAAAGCTAATATTAAAATTTTAAATTTGTTTTGCTTAATTATTAATATCTAAATTTTGAATAACTAAATTATTTATTTAGGAATTATTTATTACTTTATTAATTCCGATTTTAATTTAAATTATAAGTTAATCGGGTTTAATTAGATTTTAAAAAATATATCAAATTAAATTTATTTTTTAAATCTAAAAAAGTTTTAAACTTATATCCAGCGAGTAATAATATTAAAAATATTATTAGTTAAATTATTTTTATTTTATTAAATTAATTTATTAAATTATTAAATTTATTAATATTACCGGCGATAACGCCTGGAATAACGATACATTTTTTAATAAATTACTTCGATATTATTTTAAATAAATTTAATAACGATATTCGTTTTTTTTTATATAATTAATATTATAATCCAATTAATATTAAAAATTATACATTAAATAACGAAAATAACGAAATTATTATAGATTATATTAACGTATTTATCGCTAATTTAAGTAATAACGAAATTTTAAATATTTCGCAAAATAATCGATTCGATTATAAATTCATTTTCCCCCGTTTAACTTATTTTATAACGATCTAATATTAATTAAATTACAATAAATTTAATTAATCGAATATGCCGATTTACTATTTTAGTAAAATATAAATTTAAAATTCGAAAATTATTATTAAAAGGGATCGAAAAATCGAAAAACGATAGGATTTTAAATATAAATTATAATATTATAAAAATCCTTAATAATACGTTATTATTTTTATTCTATTAGTAAATTAAAAGAATAATTAATTTATTTACTTTAGATTTTTATATTCGATAAAATTTAATTTATAAAATGATAAATACCATTTTAAAATTAAAAGAATTATTAATTTATATTTTTCGAAATACTAAAAATAAGGCATTTTAAACGATTTTTTTTAGTAATGCTAATTAGTTTTTTATTAATGAAATTAAATAAAATATTCGAAATATTCGATAAAGTTTTAATTAAATTATAAAGAAAATTTTATATAATTTTATTTAAAGTTTTATTATATATTTATTAAATATTTAATAAATTAAAAAGAATATATAATAATTATCGTTTACAATTAAACTAAAATTTAGAATTAATAAGTTTATTTTAATTATTTTAAATTACTTATTTTTATTAACTTAATTAATAAAAACCGATTTTATAATAATTATTAACTATTATTTAAATAAAAGGAAATAAGTTAAATAATTCCTTTTTAAAAAAATCCATTTAAATAAAATAAACGAATATAAAGTATTTATATTACGTTTATAATATTAAATTTCTTTTTTTAAACTTAGCTTTTTAAATTTATAAGTTTTATAAATAAGTCGTGTATATTTATTCCTTTTATTTCGTTGATTGTTTTTTTTATATTTTCGTAATATATATTTATTATATTAAATCGAATTAATAAACCTCGTTTTAAAAAAAGTCGCGACCGATTCTTTTTTTTAAAAATTATTTTATTATTAAGTTACGTCGTAACGATACCGTATATTTATTATTACCGACGTAAAGTTGCGTATTATATAATGAAATATCGTCGCGTTACTAAAAATATATAAAAAGCGGTTTATCGTATAATAAAATTATAATAGCTTTTAAAAAAAAAGCTTTTTATTTAATAACGTGAATTAGTTATAAAAGAGGATAAAGCAAATAACGACTTAATCGCTTTTTATAAAAAGATAGCTAAATTTTAATTTTAGCTTTCGATTATTTTAAATCGGTTATTTTATATCCGTAAAATCCGAAATTACGTAAAAAATAAAATAGTATCGAAGGTTTAACGCGGTATAATCGAGTTAAATAAAGAAGATAATATTTTGCCGGCGTTAAAATTTTACGAATATTTCGTAATTAAGGATATTAATTTAATAAGTGTTTTATATAATTAAGATTAGTTTTTTTTTAAGTTTTAAGAATTTTTTTACTTTAAACCTTTTATTAGGCTTTAAATACCGTGCTAAAGCGATATAATTTTTTATATATTTTTTAAGTTTTTATATTTTTTTTAAAATAAGTAATCTTTTTATTTTATTAAATATTAAAGGCTTTTTTTTACGGTATATTAATATTTTTTTATTTTTTATTTTTATTAATTTATTTCGATTTTTTAGCGTAATATCGATTTTAACGTTTTAAAGTGTTAATTTAAATAAAGAATATATATATAGTAAAAAAATGTCGTATTACTTTTAATAATGATAATTAGTAATTGATTTTTAAAATAATTTTATCGATTTTAAATAATTCGACTTTTTTAAAATCGAATTTATCGCTAAATCGTTTTGTTTTAATATTTTAGCGTAAAAATAAATTTTATTTCCTTTTTTAAACGTTAGTTTTTTAAAACAGGATTTTATCGTAATATTATTTTATTTTATATTATAAAAATAATAATTTTCTAAGGATTATTATAATAATTAGAGTTTATTAGCGTATTCGATAATTTTAAGCGCTTATTCGTTTTTAAAGGTTTTTTAATAATATCGGGTTTATAACCGAGATTAACGTAAAATAACAATATTCCGGTCGGTTCGCTAACCGCGTTATTATACGCGAATTATATAAAAAATAATAATTATATTTAATTATTTTATTTATAATTAACGTTAAATTATAAATATTATTCGAGTATTTAATTTATTCGTTTTATTTATCCGTTTATTTATAAGTAATAAGTTATAAATAGTTAATATTTAATTATTAATTTAAGTTAATTTAGAACTTAACGAATTAATTAAGTTAATTAAAATTAACTTAATTAAAGAAAAATTAATTGTGTAAATTAAATAAATTATTTAAAAAATTTAATTAAACTATTAAAATAAGCGTTTATTAATAAGTTTTATAATATAAAACGTTTTAATATATTAACTTTAATAAATTAAATAAATAAGTTTTAAACTTTTATTTTAAATTTAGATTCCTGTTAATTTAATAAGTTAATACCTTAACTTTAATTTACGTGAGTTTAAGTTTATTTATATAAGTTAACTTTGAGTTAACTAATTAATAACCCTGGTTATAATATAAAAAATTACTAGAATTTCGACGTAAAAAGCTTATTTTTATCGGAAATAAAAATTTTTAATAATTTATATTAATTAATTACGATTTTAAAAATAATATATACGAATTCTATAACGTCGCTTATTTTTATATATAAAGTAAAATAAATATATTTCGTAAATTATTTATTAATAACGAGTATATCATTGTATTTTATATTTATTATAAGTTTTTTAATAATAATTAATTTTTAAATTCTATCCGGTAATATTATTAATTATAATTTTTATATGGTTTATATCGGGATATTTTAGTTTTATTATAAATGTCGTATTTTTTAATAATTTTTAAAACGTATTATTTTAAACTTTCGTAATCGAATTATTATTAATTTTTTTAATAATTTTTTAAAGACTTTTATATATTTTTTAATAAATTTTCCCTTTAACTTTTTAAATATATATTATTTTCCGTAATATATAAAGGTTTTTATTTTTTACTATTATATTTTAATTTCATTTATTTATATTTTTATAAAAATTATATAATTAATAATAGAAAGGTTTATAATTAATATAAGGTTTCCTACTTTATTAATTATAAAAATATATTAAATAGCTTTTTTATTTAATTCTTACTTTATACGGGGTAACGACAAATAATATTAATTTAGCGTGTCGTACGAAGGAGAAAAGAGAACTCTTCTTTTCGTACGGGACCGTAAGATTACGGTCCTGGCGTTCGGTTCCTAGCTACCGATAACGGTTACGCAATTAACGGTAATTACGTAATCGTACTTAATCCGGCAGCCCGGTGAAACCGGCGCTATTTATTTACTAAAACTTTTATACGAAATTATAACTTAATATTTTAATATAAGCTATCTTTTTTTTTACGGTTTATACGAATTAGAAACGAACGAAATATTTATATTACGGTAAGAATTATAAATGGGAGTTAAGTCTTATTTCCTTCGTATAAAGGATTAAAATCTCTCTCTTATATAACTGTAATAATATAAAAAAAAAAATACCGGAATCGCGTCCTAATTAATAACTTTATATATCCGTATAATAACGAAAAATAATCCTTTCCCGTCTTCGTTTACTTTATATAATGTTAAATTTTACGGCTTTATCGTGTTTATTAAGTTAAATAGCTTTAAAATATTTTTTTTTATATTTCTTTCCTTTACACGATTTCAGACTTTATACGAGCCTTTATTCTTTTTTTTAAATTTTTAAATCGTATAAATAATTATATTTTAATTTTAGCGCCTTTTCGTAGGTTTTTTTTTACTTATTTTCTCGTACGAATAACTAGTTTAGCGTTATATAATTATTTTTAGTCCTATTTTAAAATACGAAAAACTAGTTCGTGCTTTTCCGTTCGATCGTATAAAAAAGCCATTTTCGTACGTATAACTATTTTTAATCCCTTTTTAAAACGCGAAAGCCAGCTTATACTCTTTCGTTTAATCGTACGCAAAAGTTATATAACTCGTTACTCTTTCGTCCGATTATATAAAAGAGCTTTATAACTTATTACTTTTACCGGTTAATTTACGGACTTATAATTTTTTAATTAATCGTATTTATTATAAATTATTACCTTTTTATACGATTAAATAGGTATAAAAAGGACTTTTTCCTTTTTTTTCCTAATTTTAAAATCTTTTTTACTCGTATAATTTTTATATATTTTTTTCGTACGACTAATTTTAATTAATTTTAAAATATTGTTATTATTATTATGCTTATTACCTTTTTATATAATAAGCGCTTATTCCGTGTAAATATCTCTTTTTTATCCTTATCGTATTAAACCTTTACGGTTTCCATTTTTTTAATAATCGTATTAGGCGTAACCTTAAATTCTTTTGCAAAAACGTACGTACGCTTCCTTTTTAGTATTCGTACGATTATTTGTTAATTATTTATAAATATAAAAGAACGTTATAATCGACGCGGTTGTACGCGACGTCGATATTACCGTCCCCCGCTTTTAGGGTAATGCGGATTATAATATAATAAGGATCGTACGACGCGATTCGTATTTCGTCGCTTTATAAATATTTAATATTTCCTTTTCGTACGATTACCTTTTATACGAATATATTTAACTTTTTTTTTTAGTTTTATCGCGGTTTTTAATATAATTAGCTCCTTATCGTATAACCCTTTTTATATTAAAGTTAATACCACTTTTGTCGCTTATTACCGTTATAATAATAACGCGTATATTATTTATTAATTTTAATTATACGCTAAACGTTATTTTATATTTATTAATATTATTAATTAAAAAAGTATATTATTAATAATAAAAAGTCTTAAAATAAAAAAAGGATAAAAAAATAAAAAGGTAAATATTTTTTTATATAAAATATATATTCCGGGTTTTTAATATATTTTTTATATAATCCTTTTATAACTTTATAAATTTTTATTTATTTTAACGGTTAATAAATCCTTTAATTTATACGGTAAGCTTTTTAATTAATATTAATTTTTAAGGCTTTATTTAGTTTTGTTTTCGTATAAACGTCGATTAAATTATCGTTCCCGTTAATTTATTAAACTTTTAAACTTTTTTTTATTCGTACGATTCTTATAACGTTATAATATCGATTATAAATCGCTTTTTTTATATTATATTTAATTTTATTAAATAATTATATATAAAAAATAAATCTGTGTAAATTATTATAAGAATTTAAGGTAATTTTAAACGGTTAATAATCTTTTTAAATATTATATATAAGGTTATTTTAATATTAAAACCGTTTATTATATTATATAACTCGTTAATTAATACGCTTTTAATAATTTTCTTATATTTTAAAGAATTTTAATATATAATATTACTTTTTAAAATTATTTTTTATATTATATAACTAACTTCTTATGTGAGAATTACGATAAAATTAAATTATGACGATAAATTATAATTATTAACGAATAAGCCGTTAATAAAAATATATAATTTTATACGATCGAGTTTTAAAAAAATATATTTAAACTTTTATTATACGTTATTAATTTATTATTAAATACGTTAGTTTAAAAACTTAATATTTACCTTTTTTAGTTTTATTATTTATGTTACCGTTAATAAATCGTACGTTATTTTTAATTAATATACTAAAATGATATACGGTTTTTATACGCGTTAAAATACGTATTATCATACGATATTATTCGCACGAAAGTTTATAAGTTAAAGGTTTTTAACTTATCTTTTTTAAAAGAATAAAATATCGTCGTTTTTTAATTTAATATAATTACCGTTAAATTTTAAAAGGTAATCGTACGATAATACCGTTTTAGGTTTCGTATAAAAGCCTATTTTTTGCATTTTTTATTTTTATCGCTAAAAGAAATTTTCGGAACCGAAACTTAACGTATCGTTTATTTAAAACGCGGTAATTCCGAAATTGTATAAATTATTTTTTGAAATTAATAAATATAAATCGAAAAGAAATATATTTATATTTAATATTTCCGTATAACAATTATAATACGTTTTAAATTAATATATGCCGGATTTTATAAAATTATATAACGGTTTTTTAATTTATAATATAGTATTTTTCGTATATTTATTTTATAATTTTTATAATAACGTTGCGGGGATAAATTATATAAGCTTATCGTACGTTTAAAAATAAGTTTACGTAATATTTCGTAATTCTTTTATTATTTCCTACAATTTTATTAAAATAAATCTTAAAACGAAAAAAAGTCGTTAGTTTATTTTTTAAATTATTAAAACTTACGTTAAGATTTCATTTTTCGAATTATCTTTAAAACTTTATACGACGAATTTACTTTTCTTATACGGTCGTATTATTTTACTTTCAACTTTTCGTACGAAACGCGTTTTAAAAATTTTAACTTTTTAATAAATATACGGATTATATTTTAATATTTTAAAAACTTTTCGTATAATAAAATCGTTAATTTTTATTACGTCGAATTCTTTAAACGGTGTTTTAAACGTCGTAATAACGCCGTTTTCTTTAAATTTAATCGCTAACGTACGATTATTTTTCTCTTTTTAAATTATATACGTTATTACGTTTTTATACGGTCGATTTTTACATTATATAAAAGAAACCTTTATGCGATAATTTTAATAAATCGTCCTTTTTTCTATATAATAAATGGGTTTTATACGATTAAAGCGATATTAAGATTTTTATCGTCGTTTTCGTCGTACGATTTATAATACGGTTTAATTTGCGTATAACAAAATTTTAATAATTTATTAATTATATTTAATATTACGTTTTCTTTATCGTACGCTTAAATTTTATACGGGTTTTATTATTTTTCCTTTTTTTTAAAACTATAACTTTATTTTAAAAGGGTAATAATTTAACCGCATACGGGTTTAAACCGGTTTTAGTATTAATCGCACGATTAATTTCGATTTATACGTTAATTTCTTTAAACTCGCTTAGTATTTTAAAAATTATTTTCGTATAAATAATATTATTCGTAAATAATAGCGAGTTATAATTAATTTTAAAGTATATACCGAGAATTAAAAGCGTTAATATAAAGCCGTTTAATTTTATTATATTATTTAAAACCTTAATAGCTATTTAAAAAATCGTACGATTATTAATATTATAACCAAGTTCCCTTTTTAAGATATTATACGACTTTTATAGCGGTAAATACGCCCGTTCGATTTTCCCGATAACTTAATACGCTTTAATTAAAGTTTTTTTATATAAACATCTTATAATTCGTACGTTACTCTTAAATTCTTTAAATGCAAAATTCGTTCCCGGGTCGTATAAAATAATATTTAATAGGCTAAAATAAACAAAAATCTAATATCTATATAAAGCATTTTATACGCTTTATACGTTTTTTTTTAAGAATTTTATAATTTAATATAACGTTAAAACGTTAATAATATATAACGCTTTACCGTTTAATAAATATATAATATTTACGAAAATTTCGTAATTAAAATCGTACGCGTTTTTTAACGTAAACTTAAATTTCTTTAACGCTTAATCGTGCGATTAACAATAATAATATACCTTTTAAATCTCTTTTAAAACGGAATAATCGATATCGTCGATACCCGCCTTTTTTAATAGCTAATATAACCGATTTATATATGCGTATTTAAACTGTTAGTATAAGCGTCGCAACTTTTATTCGGTTATAAAAATAAAAGATTCCGTACGAAATAAGTTAAAAAACGGATATCCTTATTTTCGTACGATTAGTAAAAAAAATACCGTTTATTTTTCGTACGATACGATTTATCGTATTATTAAAATACGCGCCGAATTTATTTATATCTTTTTAGGATATAATATGTTATTTTTCCTAATAAGTTAATTTTTATAATCGTTTTAATTATATAAAAAGGTTTACCGCTTTCGAAATTAAACGTGCTCGTTAATAAGTTTTATTTAATCTTTATACGAAAATTATTTTTAAATTATATTAAAACTTAGGATTTATTTATAATAAATCGTTTTAAAATTTTTATATCCTAAAATTCTCTTTAATATTTGTATAAATATTAATCTTCGATAATAAATACTTTAAACGATAGATTTTTATACGGTAAATCGTAAATATTTATATTTATTATAAGATAAATATACGACGTTAATAATAAAAATTAAAAGGCGTTTTAATCCTATTTATTATCCGCTTTATTTTTATCCGACAATTTTAAAATATATCCTTCGTATTTTTAAACGTATAACGCGAACTCCTTTTAAATTAAAAATTTTATATTTATATTTTTACATATTATTATATATTATACGCGAGATTTTGCTTTTTTTCCCGGGGTATAATTAATAAATTAGCAATTTTTTATATATATAAAATATTTCTTATTTATACGATTCCGTATATAAAAATTAGTTTTTAATATTTAAAAACTATTTCTAATTATATAAAAAGGTTTTCGTATAATAACGTTAAAATACCCTTAATTAAACGATATTTTTAAGTTTTTATTATATATACGATTAATTAAATATTAAATTATATATAAGTTTAATTATAAAAAATAAATTATAGGTTTTGAATTTAATATTACGGTAATAATTATTTTTATATTTAAAAAAAGTTTTTCGTATAATAATTTTTATTAAATTAAAACTAGGTTTAATTTCAATACGTTACGGTATACCTTTTTAATAACCGTATAAAGCTGGATTTCCCTTTAATACTTAGCTTTAAACGCACGTTATATTAATTATATTTTATTTAAAAGGGTTTCCAAAATTTCGATATTAAATTTATTAAAATTCTTTTTTCGTATTTATGCAAAAGTAAATAAACTTTATTTTATTTAATATTAATTATAATAGATTTTTTAATTAAAATATAAATTTATCGTATAATAAATATCGTATTAAAAAAAATTTAAACCGATATAATTTAAATAAAAAATTATTATATAATTAAATAAAATATACGATTATATAATATAATATTAATCTTTCGTAATACTGATTTTTTTGCACGATAAAATAAAAAAGCGTATTTTATTATATAAAATATCGTACGGTTTCTTAATATAATTTAACTTTTTCTACTAAACCTTTATAAACGCTTAAACTTATATCGTATTATATAATCTGTTAATAATCCTTTATTATAATAAAAATACGTACGGCGAATACGGATTATTTAAACCGATTATTATAATTCGTATAAACGGAAAGATTTATCCTTTTTTTACGTACGATATTTTAAGGGGATATTATTATCTTTTAAATTATTTAATTTTAATAAGTAATTTTTATATAATAATGCTAATTAATTTAAAAAGCGTATTATACGAAAGTTAATCGCTTAGGATTCGTACGATTATTTTTATTAATCTTTTTTACTTAATTTTCAACCGATAATCGTAAATACGATTTAATCGATAATTAAAGAAATTATAATTAAAATAATCCGTTAAATTACCGTATTATTTCTATATTATATAATATTTATCCTTATTAATTAATATTATTTAAAAAGCGTTTTTATTATTTTAAATCGTTAACCTGCTTTTAAATTAGCGTAACTTGCGATAATCCCGGTATCTATTTTATTTTGTTTTATCGTATAAAAATTATATTTCCCGTATAAAAAGTTATTTAAAAGGTTTTAAATTCTTTTATCGTATTTAATAAGTATATAAATTATTCCGCTTAAAATGTTTTTAATAATAAATATTTTAAAACGCGTAATTTATTAAGTATTTTTAACGGAATAATTATACGATAAACGCGAATTAATACGGCGTTTATTCTTTAAAATCCTTTTAGTAATATCGTATAAATATCGAAAAGTTTCGTACGAGTTTATAATTTAAAATTCGTAAACCGACGTTTAACGTAATTTAAAGTTCGTTAAACGATAAAATATTTACGTTAAAATTATCATCGTATATATACGATTTTTTTATATTACGTTTTTATACGTTTGCTAAAATATTTAAATCTTTCTTTAACTTTTCGTATAAAAATTCGTATAATAAAGATATAAAGGTTATTTATTATATTTAAAAATCGTTACTTATTTTGTTTATATTAATAAATACGTCTTTTATTAAGGTCGATAAATTTATTTTAGCGATATATATTATATATATATATAAATTTTAATTTATATAAAAAAATTAAAAGGTTTTAAATTAATATAAATTTCTTTATATATAAACTTTTCGTATAATTTCGAATTAAAATATACGTTATCTTTTTCAAATTAATTATATAAAAATATAATAGGCTTTAAATTATGCGAAATCTTCGTACAAAAAATTCTTTAAAAAATAATACGATTAAAGCCTATTTTATATTACCGCATACGCTTAAAATTCTAATCGTTTTTTTACTTTTATTAATTTATATTTATAAAAAACCGGTAAATACTAATTAATATTAAATAGCTTTTCCATTTAATTTTTACTTTATACGGGGTAACGATAAATAATATTAATTTAGCGTATCGTACGAAGGAGAAAAAAGAACTTTTTTCTTTATATAGGACGGTAATTACGTAATTATACCTGGTCCGGTAGCCCGGTAGAACCGGCGCTATTTATCTATTAAAACTCTCGTATAAAACCGTAACTTAATATTTTAATAAGATAGTATATATCTTTTAAATACTTTTTAAAAATAATCCGATTTGCGATTTAACGCGTTGGCTTCTTCGTTTTTCGACTTTTTTTTTATAAATAATAATAAAATTAAAATTTATTAAAAATTTAAATTATTATATTTATCGTTTATTAAATTTTGTATTATTAATAAATAATATTAAATTTTAATAATTTTTATAAATTTTAATTTAATAAATAGTTTTATTAAAATAATACTTTTATTTTTTAAATATTTAATAATTATTATTAAATTATTATTATAAATTTAATGATTAAACTTTAATTCACTAAGCTTTTTTTTAAATAAAATATTACAAAATATTTTTTTCACTTTTTTTTAATTAAATTAACCTTTAAATATATAATTAAACGTATTAGGTTTTTTTTATTAAAATTTATTATAATTATAATAAATTCGTTAATTACGCGTTATTTTAATAAATCGAGCGCGGTTTTTTTTTAATTTATACGAAAAAGGTATGTTTTCTCGTTAAATTTATCAAAATGCTTTTATTTTTTTAAAATCTAAAATAAATATACGGTAATAATTAATTAGTTTTATAAGGGATTTTATTTTTATTACGCTAATAAATATAAGTTAATTTTTAATTATTACGATTTTAAAATCTTTTATTTAAATTTCTCCCGGGGATACGATATATTTTACGAAAATGATTTTCTTTAATAAAATCTGCTTTTTTCCAGGTTAACGAATAGGTTTACTTTTTAAAATTTCCGTAATATTATTATAACGTATTATTTTTATTTTTCGAATATATTTAAAAAAATAAAAATATTAATAAAATATATTACGACCAATTTATTAATAAAATCGCGTAATACCGTATTAATTATATTTTATATTTTAAAAGCTTATTAATATATTAATAAGCTTAAATAATATTATTAAATATTGGAAATATTTATATTTTAGTTTAAATATTATTTTTATTCGTTTTGTTTTTAATTTATATTAATTTATATACGTTTAATAAACTTAAAACCGTAAATTATAAAGTGTTATATAATTTATCGCGTAAGTTTTTAATTAAAACTAAAAGGTAAGGTTAATAATTAGTTAATTAATTAAAAAACTAATTAAAACTAAATTAATTAAAGTTTTTAAAATAAAAACGTAAATTAATTAAGTTTAATTTAATTAATTTTCAATTTTTTAATTAGTTTAATTAAAAACTAAAAAGTTAATACGCTATTATTAAAATTTAATATTTTAAAAATTCTATTTTAAATAATAAAAGCGAATTAAAAAGATAATTAAATTAGTTTATTTTTTAAATATTTCTATAAAATAAATATTAATTTTTAAAAATTAATAATATAATTTTTAAAAAAATAAAATGTAAAAATCTCGGTTTTAAATTAAAAATCTTTAATATTTAAATTTTTAAAAATTTGTATTTTAATAATAAAAATATTTAAAAAATAAATTAAAAAAGCCGTTTTCGGTATTAATTAATATTTTACTAAATTCTTTTTATTTTTTATTTTTTAAAGGTTTCTCGTATTAATTTTTCGGGCTCGTTTTTTTTCTTTTATTTATTTATAATAAATAAAGTTGTTAATTAATTAATTTAAAATTAACTTACGTGAATTAATTTAAGCTTACGTAAATTTAAATTAACTTAATAAGTTTAAATTAATTTAAAACAAAAATTTAAAACTTATTTATTTAACTCGTTAAAACTAATATATTAAAACGTTTTATTTTATTAAACTTATTAATAAACGTTTATTTTAACATTTTAATTAATTTCTTTTTTAATAGTTTATTTAATTTACAAAATTAATTTTTTTTTAATTAAGTTAATTTTAATCAATTTAATTAACTAGTTAAGTTTTAAATTAATTTATTAACTTAACGAAAAATTATTAACTTTAATTAATTTAAATATAATTAAATTAATAAAAATCCAAATTTAAACTAAATAAGTAAATTAATTTAAATTAATAATTAAAACTTAAAACTTAATTAACAACCTTAATAATAAAAGTATTAAAATATAATAAAAATAATTAAGCTAAATAAAAATTAGTCCTGCTTTTTAATATTTTTTAATTCGCTTCTAAGTTAAACTTTTATTTTTAATATAAATTAAATATTTATCGATTTTATATTAATTTTACGTGCGTAATTTTAAAAAACTTTCCCATATTTTTAATAAATCGTTAATAATAACCGTATATCTTTAAAGTTTTAATCCGATATAATAACGTTATTTTTATTTCTTTTAAAAAAACTTTTTTTTTAGTTTTTTTTAAAGTAATAATCGTAAAACTAATTAATATAACTTATTTATAAAATCTTTATATATTCCGGGTATTTTATTTTTAATATAAAATAGTTTTTTAATATTACGTTTAGCGTATAAACTTCCTCGAAATTATTTTTTTTTCGTAATTTTTGCTAAAACATTTTTTAATTTAAAATTATTATAATATAATTTATCTATAACGATTCTTATTTTAAATATATCGTAATATTTTTATAATTTTTAAATTATAATAAAATCGTAATTTTGTTTATTATATATAATTAACCGTATTTTTAGTATTTTAATTTAATTTAATTATTCGGTTTTTAATTATTATTTTTTTCGGATAATAATTTAAATTTAATTCGTTATTACTTTCGTTAAAATATACGAAATATTTATAAATATTAATTTATTATTTGGCGGGGCTTTTTTTATTATAACGATTATTTTAATATTAAATTTCCGTAAATATTACTTGGTTTTATTTTAATTTACTTTATATATTATATTATTATCGTTATAATATACCGTTTATAATAAACGGTTATTATTAATTAATATTTTAATAATAAAGTTAAATTATCCTTTTTAATACCGGTTAAAAAAGGTTTTACTTTTTTAAATAATCGGTATTTATTAGCGAAATATTTTATTTTATTATAATTATAATACGTTATTTTTCTTATTTAGTTTTTTTTTAATAACGTTTAAGTTTATAAATTTATTATATTATTTATAAAACGTTTTATTATATTATTCGTTTTATAATCGTTATTTATAATTTTATCGTAATATCCCGGTATTAACTTAAGGTTTAATTTATTTATTATATAATTTTATTAAACTTTTACGTTTTTAATTATTCTTTATATAAGCGAATTTTAATTTTAATAGTTTATTTAATATAAATACCGAAATCGTTCGATGGATTTTTTTAGCGACGTTATTTTTAACACTTTTTTTTAAATTTTTCATAAAATAGCGTTATAAAAGCGTTATCGTCGTTTTATTTACTTTTAAACGCGATTTATTTAAATTTAAAAGTATATTTAAATATTAACCCGCGTTATTTAAATTATATAAACTTTCGTTTAATTTATTAAAAATAACTTTAAAACGGCGTTTAAATTCCGTATAATTAATAAAGATCTTTTTAAATTTTTTCGGTTTTATTTTATTATTATTATAGTTTTAAATTTAATTTTTACTTTTAGTCTTAGTTTTAATTTTAGTTTTAATTTTAGTTTTAGTTTTAGTTTTAGTTTTAGTTTTAGTTTTAGTTTTAGTTTTAGTTTTAGTTTTAGTTTTAGTTTTA
>JARVKI010000136.1:23380-85788 GCA_036674765.1 Seiridium cupressi
TTTTAGTTTTAGTTTTAGTTTTAGTTTTAGTTTTAGTTTTAGTTTTAGTTTTAGTTTTAGTTTTAGTTTTAGTTTTAATTTTAGTTTTAGTTTTAGTTTTAGTTTTAGTTTTAGTTTTAATTTTAGTTTCTTTTTAATTAATTAATTAAAGTTAATCTAGTTTTAGTTTAGTTTTTTAACGGAAAAATTAAAAACTAATTAATTAAAATTAATATTTTAAAAATTAAATTTATTAAAATATTAATTAATAACGAAAATAGCTTTTTTAGTTTATTTTTTAATATTTTTATTATTAAAATATAAATTTTAAAAATTTAAATATTAAAGATTTTTAATTTAAAACTATTACGGTCTTATATACTGGTAGTTTAGTATATTATTATTATTATATAAAAAAGAAAAAAGGAAATTAAGTTTTAAATTAGTATAACGGCTTTTTATAAACGCCGTACCGCTAGCGTTTTAATAATGTCTTAATATCGTAATAATAACCCCGCGTTTTAAACCGTAATTAACCGTAATTATAATTATAAAGCACTATTTTACCTTATATACTCGCTAATTATAATCGTATATAAATTATCCGGCCCGCGTATAATTACTTATAATTGCGAGATATTTAAGTTAGCGAATAAAGCGGCCCGTACAGCTAGCGCCCCGGTTAACCCGTATATTCGTATTCTTATCGTCCCGGGACCTAATTTAACTAATTTTAAAAATCCGAAAAATAAACACGGTTTTTTATTATTATAATTATTTTTCGCTATAATTATATTATTATTATATTTATATAATACTTTTTTAATTATATCGTAACGTTACTTTTTTATTATTAATTATATTTATCACCCGCGATTTTAACCCTTTTTTTAATAATAGCGATAGCGATAACGATATTTTTATTAATTCCCGTCTTATTAACGATAAAAAACCGTAGTTTATTTACGCTTAAATAATAAAGGCTATAAGTCGTATTTGTAATAATAATAAAAGATTTTACATATATTATTTGCGAATTTATTTAAAGTAATTTAAAACCGCCGTTATTAAAGTGATACTTTTCGGGTTAGCCTTTAAACTATTTAAAATCTTATATCGCTTTATCGCGATTTTCGTTTTTTATAAATAATATAAAAAACGTAAGGATTTATATAAATTAATAGTTTTATTATTTTAAAATCGTATTTTACCTTATTAACGTTATTTAAACGGTTACTTTTTCCGTTACGTTTATAACGTTATTCGTGCTAAAAATAGTTAAATTTAAATAAGTAAACGAGGATTATAATTAAGAATTAAACCGTATTTTTATCGTGGTTTAAGCGTCTTTTTAATGCGGCGATAAACTAGGTTAATTAATATAACGCGACTTTTTTTAAAGGTTAAAATAATAAATTCGATTTTTATAATTTATCGTTATATTAATATCGTCTTTTTAACGTCTTTTAACCGTATTTACTTTTTTAAATAGTAATTTATCGTTTTTTAATTTTAGTTTATTATAATTCTTATAATTTAACTAATATATTTTTTTAATTTTTAACCGGTATACTTCGTAGTTTATTTAACCGGCGTACCGTTATAATTCTAACGTATTACCGTTATACTTTCGTATTTTTGCTTTTTAATCGCCTTTAAGACCCTGTTTCGTTTTAAAGTTAATAAAAATTAAAATAATTATTTTGCGTCCGTTTTATTCGAAATAAATATTACCGTTAGCTTTTTAATCGGTTTGCTTAAATTTTAGCGTTATAACGCTTTTTCGCCCTTATTTCGCGTTTATTATTTTATTAAAATTAAGCTAATAGGTTTAATTTCGTTAATAAAAACTAGTAGAACTTTTTAATCGTATCGTTATATTTTTTTTAAATATTCGGCGGGTTTTTAAAAAGGTTTATAAAGGTATAACTATTTAATTTTATATTTTAAACCGTTAAAGCGAAGGCGGGAGTTTAGTATTTTTTTAAAGTGCTACTCTTTTTTTTTCAGTATTAAAGTCGTTTTTATCCGTTATTAAAGCGTTTATAATACGCCGGTTAAACGCTTCGTTAATTAAAGCTTAATTTAAGAAATTATCTTTATAACGCTGGATTAAAAAAAACTAAAAAAACTAAAAAAATCTTATATACCGGTAATAATTTTATAATTTTAATTCAGCGGTAAATTTATAAAATTAAAAACTGACTTATTTATTTATTATTTAATCTAATTAAAGGTTTATTAAAGTTAATATTTTTAATATTAACTTATATAAAATCGTTAATTTGCGGTAGCGCGGTATTAAAACGATATTTATCCGTGAATTTTTTTTTATAAATCGGTTAATAACGCTTTAATTACGGTTAAAATGCGGTTTATTTTATCCGTTATATAAACGGGTTTTACCCGTAATTCGCAAAAAAAAAATACTCCCGTAAATTCGAATATTTAAGTATTCGTCGCGAATTTTATTAACGGTAGTTAATCGGTTTAGTCGTTTTAATAAAACATATAATAAACCTTTAAATATTATTTTATAAAAGCGTTAATTATTTTAGTTTAACCGTTTAATTCCGGGTAAATTATTATAAATGCGTATAGTATAACGCCGAGTTACCGGTTAAGTTTTTTCCAAAACGTTAAAATAAATTAAGTATTACGGTCCGAAACGATAATAGCTAAAGTCCCGTATAAGCGATATACTTTTATAATAAAGGCGTTTACGAGTATAATCGTTAATTTATCGGGGACGGGGATAAAATAGCGCATTTTTATTAAGCGGTTTATTATTATTAATATATATTTATATACGACCCCGTTTTTTTATAATCGGGTAATAAATTTATATAATTAATAGAAAAGTTTAATTAAAAGTGGAAAAATATTAATAATAAATTAATAAAGTTTAAAAAGGTTATTTTAAATGTTTTAATCCGTTAATATATATAATATTTTTAACGTAAATAATTACGTTTTGAAATAATTAAATTAAAACATTATAAAACGTACGATTTTATCCGGCGAACGTATTTTTAAAGTAGCTAGCTAGCCTTAAATTATATAAACGATATAAAATTTAAAAGTAAAGCTTTTTATTAAAAGGTATAAATAAGCGGTTTAAAACGTAAATACGGTTTTTATTCGCTTTATAATCGACTTTCGCGATTTAAAATTAGCGTTTTATTATAATAAAAAACCTCGCGGATAGTTTTTTTTATAAAAGATTTTAAAATGCGTTATATTAAAGGCGACGAGTCGTATACCCGTTAAATTAACGTATTTATCGGTTTTAATATATTTAAAACGTGTAATATAATTTAACGGTTTAATAAAAAAAGACTCGGGATTTATTTATTATTTTATTATCGGTAAAATTAAGTTTATTAATTAAAGCGACGCTAAAAAGTCGGGATAATATATTTAGAATAATAACGTATTTTTTAAACTTATATATAATACGAAACTTAAAAATATTTAAAAATTTAAATTATTTAGTTTATTATTAGTTTAATAACGTTATAATAACGAAATATTATAAATTTTTATAATCCGTAATAACCTTTACGGGTTTTTTTATACTTTAAAGTTTAAAGCGTTATTTTTTAAAAGCTTTTACGATTATAAAAAGTTTTTTATCGTAAATCTCGTAATTATATTTTACGGGTATATATTTAAATAAGAAAAAGGTTATTAAATAAAAGGTTTAATCGTTTTTTATTTAAGATAATACGCTTTTAAAAATTTAATTTAACGTATCGATTTTTAATATAATAAGTCGTTAAGGGTCGTAATATATTAAAATTAAAGCCGATATAAAGGCGTTTTTTAAAAGCGAGCCCGGTTATTTTAATTAAAATATTAATATCGTTAATAATTTAATTATTAAGGAAAACTTTTTAATAAACTAATAGTAATAATTTATAAAGTTAATAAAACGTTAAAGGTTTTTTAAGTTTTAAAAAGGCTTTTAGCTTATAATAATTAAAACTTTATTAAAGTTTATTTAAATATTAAACGTAAATATAATAAGGTTTAAATATTTCGTTTCCGTAATTTTAAATTCGCATTTTTAAATATTTATAATTAAGTTTACGTTTATAAGCCTTTAAATTATATCGATAACGTAACGCTTATAAAAATTTTTCGATTTATTATAAATAAATATATTATTAAAATAAGCGGTAATATATTTATTAAATACGTTAAATAAAGTATAATTTATATAATATTAAAACGAGTTAAGCGTACCCGTTATACTAAAATTCGCAATTAAATATTTAAATAAACCGAAACGGGTAATAAACGCTATTTTTTATTCGTTTTTAAAAGCGATCCGTAAATTATTAAACGGCGTGAATATTAAATTTAATAAAATATTTAACTTTATAAAAAGCGTTTAACGTTTTTTAGATAAATAAAATAAAATATTAGTTTTTAAACGTAACGTTATTTAACCTTCGATAATTAACGCAAATTTAAATATTACCCCTGGGCTTTTTCGCTAATAATATTAAAATTATCATTCAAAACGTATTCGCCTTAATAAACCTTTTAAATAAGTATTTATTAAAGTATTTCCGGGTAATAAAGAGCTTTTAAAACGTTTTTAATAAAGATTTTCCGGAATATTAACGACAGCGTTTAAATAATAATTTAATTAAATATTTTATAAATTTAAAGTTTTAAATAAATTTTTAATATATTTATTAAAGTAAAAAGCTTAATTATTAATATTTAATTTATAATTACGCTTTTTTACTTTATTATTAATAAAAAGCTAGGCGCGGTTAAAGATTATATATTAACGGCGTCCCCGTTTTTAATTCTATTTTATTAATTTAACGGTATTTTTATTTAAAAGGTTTCCGTTATTAAAACGCTTTTAATACGTATAAATCTTTTAGTTTAATTAATATAAAGATTATATTATTAAAATTATAAAAAGTTTAAAATAACGTTTAGGCTATTTAATAGTTATATTAATAATTTAATATCTTTTATTAACGATTTTAAACGGTAACATATCGTTATTACTTAAATAAAGGAGCCGGTTATTATTTTATCGGTTAATTTAAAGTTTCGTAATATCGGTAATATTTATAAAGATAAGTTATATAAACGTATAAATATATCGTTAACGAAATTTAGAAGTAAATAACTTAAATTAATTATAATATTATATTATATCGCCGTTAAATCGGTAATCGATATTTTATAATTAAAAGAAAAACTAATATTTAGGCTTATTAAATATATATATAAAATTTTAAGGTTTTATTAAAAAATATAACGCTTTTTCCGTTTACGATTTTAGGCGGAGGTTAAGCGTTTTCCGTTTTAAGTCTTTTTCCTTTTTCGGGGCAAAATATAACTTAATACCCCGGGCTTTTATAATATAAATATAAATTACCGTTTCGGCGTCGTTTTTTTTAAATTTATTATCTTTTTTCGGGGTTACGTCGTAACCGTATTAAGTTATATAAAATCTATTTTAAGCGATAATTTTAAAATATTATTTAATTAAGTAATATTAAGCGTACCGCCTTATAATAAATATTTTATAAGCGCGGTATTATTTTACGTTTTATAAAAATTATTATTAATAATATTATTAAAAAATGTGCGAAAAAGGTAAAGTTAATTTATAATATTATTTATTTTAAATCGTTTTATTATTAATATAAAAGCGTTTTAAAGCTTTTAATTAACTTTTTTTATAAAGTTTTCGATTTAAATATAATTAATTTATTATAATTTATTAGTTAATTATTAAAAGCTAATTATTAAATCGGCGAAATTATTATTATATTATTATAAAGCTTTAAATTTATGGTATATTTAAGTAAAAACGCTAACGATTATATAAATAAAATTTAAATATAAAAATAAATCGCCGACGTTACGTTATCCGTACGCTTATTATTTAGGGTTATTAATATTTACGATAATATCGTCGATTAATATTTTAATTCGAAAGTAAATATTTTTTATAAAGAATTATACCGCGTAAAGCAACCGTAATATTAACGTGTTAAAAGCGTATTAATTAACGGTTAATTTAACGCGTATAAAAGACCGTTAATTAATATAATCTTTTTAACGTATTTATAACGATACGGCTTCCTTTTAAAATATTAACGGCTTAGCTTTTTTAAATCTCGGCGCGTATATAAAATAATTCTAGTATATTATATTTACCGCAAAAAAAGTATTATAAAAACTCGCCGTTCATATTAATTATATTTATAAAATTAAAAATTAAATAATCCGGGTTAAAACGCCGGCGTAAAATTATTAAATTTTTTATATTAAAAAACGGATTATTTATTATCGTACGTCGGTTAATTTTCCATTTTTTAAAAATTAAGTAATTACGTTATTATAACGGTTTACGATTATTTAAAAAAATTTAAAATATTAATAAAATAGTTTTATCGGCCGATTTTTTTAAAAGTTAAAATAAAAAGGCGAAATTCTTTTATACGTTTTTTATTAATATAATAAAAGTTAAAACGAACGCGGTAATAAAATTAACCGCGGTGCTTTAACGTAAAAGTGCTAAAATAAACTCGCTATTTAAACTAACAAAAATAATAGCGTTAATAACCCTTAAGTTATACGATATATTAAAAACGGGAAGGTAATTATAACTTTCCGGGTTTTAAATATTTTAGGAAAATATAACCGTAATTAGTATTTTAGTTATAAGAGTTTTTTTAAGATTTTATAAAGTTAAATTTAAAAGGTTTTAATAACGATATAAAACTGTTTTAAAGCCGGGTAAAAGTTAAAATAAACGTATAAATTTAATATTTTTTAAAATACCTTTATTTTTTTAAAAGTGTAATAAATTATTACGGTTTTATATATTAATAATTTAGTATATTATTATTATACGAAAAGGAAAGGAGGAAATTAAGTTTTAGGTTAATATAACGGCTTTTTATAAGCGCCGTACCGTTAACGCCTTAATAACGTTTGAATACCGTAATAAATATTAATTTTTAAAAGTTAATATTTATTTTATAAAAATATTTAAAAATAAACTAATTAAATTATTCTTTTAATTTGGTTTTATTATTAAAATAATCCTTTGTAATTAATTCGAATTATTTAAAAACGTCGTTTTTAAAAAAATTTATTATATAAAAGATTTTACTAATATTATTATTAATATTATTTTAATAAAAGTATAAATACCTTTTCGTTTAAAGTAAGAACTTTTAAACGCTATTTTTATTATTATTATAAATTTATAATATTAATATTTTATAATTAATTTTATAAGCGATAAATATTAAAATAATAGCGATTTACTCGATTATTTATTAAGAATCGTTTTATAACGCGATATAAAATTATTATAAATTAATTATTTGCGTAATTATATTTTAAATTATACGAAACGCGTCGGGCCCGTTAATCGGGTTTTTAATAAAGCTTTTATTTAAAATTTAAAATATTATTTTATTTTATTAAATAGTGTTTTATTAATATAATTAAATAACGTATTTAAATAAAAATAATAAAAATATAACGAATATACGTTAATTTAAATAAATTTAAATATATTATTAATAAGTTTATATTAATAAAATATATTAACCGGTAATATTAATTAAATAAATAATAAAAGGTAAAAACATTTTAATAAAAAATAATTTATAATATAATCGTTAAATTTCTCATTTTATTTATAAATAAAATAAGTATTTAAATTAATTATTAAAATAATATTTATTTATATAAGAAATATTTATTAATATATATATTTTTTAATTTTTTTATTAATAATTTTTAATTTATCCGAATTAATACCGATTTTTATAAATTAAAGCTTTAAATTATATTAAAAGTTTTAATTTTTATATATAACTTATACGTTAAATATTAATTTAAATTACGTAACTTTTTATTAATATTATTTATTAATCGTAATTATTAAATCGTTAAAATAGCTTTTTTCGCGTTTTTATTTTTATTTTATTTATATTACGTTTATAATAAAGAATAAATTAAATAAAGTAAATTTTACTATCATTTTAATATTTTAATATTTATTAATTACTTTATAAAAAAAGAAATTTATTTTAATTTAATTAATTTAATTAAAATTAAAATTTAAAAATTAAAAACTTATTATTTATAAAATATTAATAAATTAAATTTAACTTATTATTAATTATAATTAATAAATATAATTTTAAATTTACGATTTAAAATATAATAATTTAATAATAACGGGTTATTAACTTTTTATTATAATATTTCACTTAATTTAAATCGTATATTTAAAGATAAATTTCGAAAGTAAGTTTAGTTTTTTAAATTTTATAAACTAATTTTATTAATTAATTTTATTAATTAATTATAAATAATAAAAATAAATTCTTTTATATTTATAAATAATTAAATTAAAGTTTTTATACGCGTTTATATTATATAAATTAGAATTAAAAATATATTTTTAAAATTAAATTTATTAAAAATAAAAAATAAATTTTAAAATTTACTTTAATATATTTTTATTTATTATATAAGAAAAGTTATTTTAAAAAATTATAAATTTTTTATAAAAGGAAAAATATTATTAATTTATATTATAAGAACTAATATTTTATAAAATAAAAATCTTTAATAATTAAACCTTTAAAAAACGGTTTATAATTAATAATTTACGTATATTAAAATAGCTTTTTTTCTTTTTAAATTTTTTTATTTTTTTATTTTTAACCTTTTTACTTTTAATCTTTTTATTTAGCGTTAACGGTTTTTTATTATTAATTTATTTAATTTAATACGTTATATAATAAAGATATATAAAATTAATAAAATATTATTATCTTTTTTAATAAAATCTTTTTTTAAATAATAATATATATATAAAATAATTAATAAATAAAAACACTTTATATAATATTTTACTTAATAATTATCTTTTTTAATATAATTTATTAACGTTTTAATTTTTAAAGCTTTTTATTAACTTTTTTAAATAATAATTAAAAATTAATTATAATATAACGAATTAACCGTTAATAATAATGTAAAAGGGAAAAGAAAACCGTTATTAACGAATAGTTTACGCCGATATTAATAATATTTAACGTACTACGGTTTTTTAATAAAAAATAAAAAATATAAATAACGGTTTATTTTATTAAATTAAAAAGAAAAATCGATAGTTTATTACGGAAATTTTACGTTAAAAATACGAAAAGTTAATTACCGAATTTAATAATAACTTTATACGTAAAACGTTAAAAATAAACCGTTTTTATATATAAAAAAGTCGTTAAAAATTAAAAAAACGACATAAAAAGTTTATTAAAAAAAAGAAAATTCGTTTTAATTAGTGTTAAACTTTTTAATTTTTAATAACTAATTTAATTAAAATATAATAAAGTTTAATAACTTATTATTATATTTAAATTTTAATAATTCAAATTATTTAATATTATTTATAATAAATTAATTAACGTTAAATTTTTACTAAAAGTTATTTAAAATTAAATATATAATTTTATTTAATTAAAAGAATAAACGAAAAATAAAAAGGTTTTAAAAGTTTTTTAATTATTTTATATAAATATAAATTTATATAATTTAAAACCGTATCGTTTTATTAAACTTTTTTATTAACCGATATATATATAACTTTTTTTTTTATAAAATAACTTATAATATTAATTAAATAAAATTAAATAATTAATTTTATTAAAATATTAAAGTTTTATTTATATAAAATAAATAAATAAAAAATAATAAGAAGAATTTATAAAAATATTTTATATTTAAATTTTTATTTTTTTATTAAAATATTATTATTTAATTAATAAATTATTATTTTAAAAAAATAATTAATTTATTATTAATATATAATTAATTATATATTTTAAATTTTAAAAATTATTATTATTTTATTATTTATTATTTTTTTTATTTTTTAAATAATTTTTTATCTTTATTTTTAAATTATATTATATAATATTTAATATATTATAATTTTATAATAATAATTTATTATAAAAACTTTATATTAATTTAATATTAAAATTTAATAATAATTTTACGTATAAAACGTTAAAATTAAATTATTTTTTAAAAAAAAATTTAAAAACTTTTAAAAAAAATTAATTAATATTAAACTTTTTAATTTATTATATTATTTAAATTAATTTATAATTTAATTTTAAATATAATATTATAAAAGTTTTTTAAAAAATTATAATTAAATTTATTATTTATTATTTATTATTTTAACTTTATAATATTTTAAAACCTAATAAAATTATAATTTATAAATAAATAATGTAATTAAGTTTTTAATATAAAATAAAAACTTTCGCGTGGCGGTTGGTAGGGGTGGGCGGTTAGTCGGTGCTAGATTGTATTTACAAATATATTTGCAAGATTGCGGGTTTGGTTGATGCAGCCGGATCCATCTATATCATCTAGTATGGAACTCCATACTGATATTATAGGGGATGATGAACAGTACAAATCCAGTGCCCGACAAATCGTAGACTACCGGGAGGGATTCGGCCCATACGACATACACCGGGCCAAGGACGAAAATCGTCATGATCGACGAGGGGTCGGCGCCTTTCTTGCAGCCTGCGACCAGAATCAAGAGAAAATCTACCATATTGGTATCGCATATCTGGAACCGAAAGGACATGCGGTTGTTATATTGCGAGACTGCGACTCGCACGTCAAAACACCTAGAACATTCGAAACGATCTATGAGTCACACGCGAATGGCGAGCTCCCGGATGAGGGTGTCAGATTGCTCCATATTCGTTTCTGGAATCGCTTAAAAGGTCGAATTCGCATTGGTTCTAGAGCCTTTGATGATTACGCGGAGGTTTCATCGATGTCACGAACTATACTGTATTGGCATGACTGGGCGAGAACTTAGACATATCGCGTTACAGTCATGTCCTCGAGAGCACCAATACGTGATAAACGACTGTGCCAGTTTTGACTTTAACTTTCCCACCGAGGTGCTGCAGTATCTAAAAGGTTGCAATACTATAACCAGTATCAACGGATACGTGGAATACCTAGTCCGTCAAAAATCATGTCTATTATGGGTTAACAGGCGTACTGGAGACAGGTTCAAGAGCGAATGGAGCATTCGGCAGAAGCGGTCATCTTCTTGCAGAATCATCCATTTAGTAATCATCAAGATAATATTGAGAACTAATGTGTTACTCGAAGATGATGATATTAGAAATATCTCAGTCTCCGGTTAACAGCATGTTGATTTTCAACTAAAATCCAAATCACAAATATCCACTTATATGTCGATGTCTTCGTTTGTAATACATTATAGTGACCACCAGGTTATTAAGAAAAGCGGCGCAAAAAACAAGCATAATGAGCGCCATCGTGACAAGTGGCGTGAGAAGGCAGAAAATGGCAAAGCCGTATGACGCAGCCTGGGAATTGGAGTTGCCCACAAGGTAGTCCGTTAACAGCCCAATATGCGTTACAGAAAGCATAGTTGCAGCGTATATAATAGCCGTGGCTAACCATGCAAAGTTGCATTGAAAGTAAGTTCTGTACTGTTGCCAGTGCACCATATAGCCACGTAAAAACGACCAATTTGAGACCGTGTATATCTTGTTTAAGCGGCTTAAGCGAAGCTCTCCATAGACGAATCGTGGGTCAATTTTCGAGTAGACGCGCACGGGATCGAATCGTTCCACAAATAGTTGCCATTCTGGCCAACTGATTTCTTTTGGTAGTAAATATTTGTCTTTGGCGATATAGAAGTCGCTCCCATGCTGGATGAGTGCGGTGTAGGAGAATACGAAGCCACGCGCACGCCTCCGCATACCCTGTCGTTTGCACAGCGGTGTCATGCTCCCTTTGAGATTCATCATGTGGGAGCAAGGGGCAACCTTCCTGTAAGCAAGAGAGGTAATCGTCCCAGAAACATGAATCTAGGAGAGGTAAAAGAGCTTCTTAGAATGGCAGAACTGCCAGCAAGCGACCAGGAAGTCAAGGACTATCTCAAGGAGCGACCCCAGGATCCGCCCAGGGACTTCCGCATAAGTGCCGGCATTCTACAGGGACATGTAGCACTTATCTACCATACAAGATTTTGAACCCGAAGGCGATGCGCATCCTATCGAGTTGTCACCGAACCCCGTCAAGAGAGATGGCTACCTCGAGTCGCACCCCAACCTTAAGCTTGTTCACCTGCGCCACAAACGAGATGCGGAGGGCAATAAAATAATGGATTTGATGGAGTTGGCTAGCCACGTTTTACATTCTGAAAGGACGGAATACTCTCGCTGCGTAAATTTACTTTATAATGGGACGACCGCACGAGTTTTGAAACGCATAGAGCTAAGATCTTGTCTACCCGGGCACAGGGTCGTCTTTCGAGACTGTGCTACATTTGCTCAGAACTTCGTCAGGGAATCTGTAGATTTCTTGCGAGAATCGGGAGAAATACCTGAAGGCGAATGCGAGATAATAAAGCAACGCTGCGTCCAACACATTCATGTTTTGGACGACTCTTTAGGTGACTCCGAAGCAGGTTCAAGAGGGCAGGTATACGAGAGTGAAGAGGCAGGCTGGTCATAATAAAAACTTATATTATAGGTTTGCTCACAGTATTTCTACAACATACATATGTATAGTGGAGCCAACCAAATATCGGTAAAGAACCCACATGGGCTTGGCGAGGCAACGTCGAATTGCGGCTCAAGTAATTCAAACTATACGAACTACCCAGGACGTTCCGGGGTGCTGTCAGATCAGCGGATAAATGATACTTTGATCATGACTCACGATTATATATCCAGCTAACCAAGATTTCAGCACATACGACCACAGGTTCTAGAAAACTCGGCATCCCGTCCGCTCTGCCCTAGATAAGCTGGAAACCGCTGGATTAGTAGTTGGGTCGGTGACGACCAGCGAATCCCCGGTGTTGTATGTTTTGTTTTTTGTTTCTTTTTTGTAAACCAAACCATTGCCATTAGCTGATACCTCCAGTGCTAGCTCTAGGAACCTCCCGTCGCTATCCCCATGAGCTAGTCATAGGAAATAGGACATTTCGACCCCAATAGGTATGTGCGTGTCTGGTGTGGGGAATGTCCCATTTTCTACAACGAGCTCCCCCAACCCGCGCCAGGTGACATGAGACCTTGGCATACTATATCTCTGCATCAACTCTATTTGCATCGTTCACTGTGAATGTGATTGGGAGGGGGCATGAGTCCAAGATAACGGAACAAGTCTCTGCTTCGGCATGCTGCATAACACCTGTGACACCAGCCTCGAACTCCCGTGCTGGCTTCTTAGGTTGGCATGGTAATACTGAGAGTATGTTCGTTTAAAGACCATCATCAAAGTGTACCGAGCTCTCGACCGAATGTAGGCGACTTTGATGGGAATGCAACGCAGTCTATTTAACGAAGGTAACTTCTAGCTATGATATCTATGTCTAATGTGCTGATTCTGATGATTCTTACGAGCGGGAGGTGGTGGGAAGATGCTCTATACATCCTTGTCGATATGGAAGATTGCCCATAGGACAAACTCGCAGGTGAATCCATGAACTATAGTTCCTCAATGGACTCGAGCCTATACCGTCGAGGCAGAGACGCGATAGGTGACCACCAAGTTTTGTCCTTTTTTTTTTTTTTTTTTTTTTTGTTCCCTCCCGTTTACTGCATCCGGTTACTGCATCGAATAGGAAAGAAACAAAACACTTTCCGGCCTCAAACGCTTCGAAACGCCTCCCGAAAAAGATTTTTGTACATCCATATTAAGGTGTGCTCAGATGTAGAACATGGTATTTTTGAGTCTGTCGTGGACTTGAACGTCATCTGATCGCGGAGTGCGCATATTCTGTCCGGCCGTGCTGCCAGCTGCCGAAGCAGTGGGTGTTGAGTCGTAAAAATCGCTCAGGTAGCACCGAGCTCGCTCGCAAGCGATATCTGCGTAATATGCGGGAGTACAGATGCTTACCCCCGGAGTCGCTCGGCCGAAGACATAGCAGAGACCATGGGTCAGTTCCTCCATCATGTCTGCCACATTGTTATAACCAGGAGGAAGGCCTCCACGTCGACGAACCTCTGCTCGGAAGATCTCGTCAAGTACCACGAAATAGTGAGCCGGCCGCGCAGTTCCCTGAATTGCAATGTGTGGCTGTAGAAAGAAATCCCAAGCTCGGGCCTCGGTCACGCCGCGGTCGACAACAGTCCCAGGCTTCGGGTTCCCATTTCTGTCACCATCCTCGGGCCGTATCGGGTAAAATCTCGTATGATGACGCTTGCCCACGATTATGATCGTAAATCGTGGCAACCCTTTCGCTGTTTCCTCGGCCGGGTAATGCTCTCGGCAAGCTTCGCGTAGATAGGGCAGCTCCTGCTCTACAACGAGTCGATACTGGCCCTCCGAGACACCATCTCGATACACGAGGATATTCTCCGGTCTGGCGGTATTGTTGCTTCGCCATAGGTCTAATCGGGATTTCAACATGGCCTTGAGATCGGTGACCATCTCCTGACGTGCAGTATCTTGAATCGACAGGGTTGCCGGCCACTGCCCGAGACAAGCATCAATGTTGGCCACCATGGCAGCCACACTTGGCGCGGTCGCACGAGAACCCGCCGAAGGGTGGGTGACGTCTAATCCAACAATCATAGTTTTCCCCTCGCTGATCAGGGGCAGACTGGCCGGACGGACTGCTTGATTAGTACCTACGAACCATGTTAGTTTTTATTGCACAACGGTCTGGCGAGTGGAACTTACCTCTAAGCTTCAGGTTCACCTTTAGTGCGACATTCTTGTAATATTGGTCCCCTTTGGTTGCCAACTTCCTACCTACCATACAAACTGTGGCGATGCCGTGGCGTTGGTCGCCACATCTCTTGATTCGGTTGTAGGCTGGACTGTTGTCTGATGATAAAACAACGAATAGTAGATCCAACTGTGCGGCGGCCTTGTGGAATACCTCATCCAGTGCGACATCGTTATCTGCATCGAGGCGAATAATCCTGGGTGGTTTGTACATTGAAACCTCCATGCCCGTGGCAGCCATCGCTTTGTAGAATCGATTGAATACTGGCCCGAAATATGCGATGTCTTCGGCTACGACGTGGCACAGGGTTGACAGGATGACCCAAGACCACTGTGTAAGCTTTCGAGGGTTTCGAAACTTCTTGCCTTGCATGTTCCAGGTGGAGTCTCGGATATTTGCGCTATCGGACGCATAGAGGACTGTGGGCTGTGGAAGTACTCGACTGCTAACGGCAAGCATGTTGGGGTTGACTTGAAGACCATACTCTGCCATAGCTGGGTTGTTAGGTGTGAGCCCCACTGTACTGAGCCCTGCGTTCATAATAGATGCTTGGTTCGTAGCCGGACGTCGAACAGCTTCCTTGATCATGTGTTGGGTTTGCTGTGGATTAAGCGGTTGCCTCGCAGGCTGTCCAGGAAGCACCTTGCAAAGTTCCGCTGGTAGGTAGGTGGGGCGTTCCCGAGTTCCTACATTGACCACTGGCATGTTGGGCTTGTTCATTCTTATGCCATACTTGGTCTGGAAGAATTCGGCAATGGTTATGTAACGACCAGAGCCTTCTTCGAGCCAGAATTTGACACTATTTGCACCGGCTCCAAACCCGGGGACCTTAGGGGGATGCATCGTACCGTTTCTGTTGACTCTACCATCATCGGTGCCAGCGAGACCGGAGATAGTCTTTGTTCTGGTTACGGTACGTGAATTTACCACCATGTGGGATGTCGTTATCCTCAGACGCTTCAAAAATAGCTGCAGTTTTCGTAGCGCTTCAGACTTTGAGAGGCGCCGATTCTGGGAATGATATACGTCAATCAGCTTATCTAACATCCCATCATGGTAAAATACACCGTGGTGAACGTTGACGTTGACAAGTAGCCTGCCTTGTGCAACCCGAATGCTGCTGAAAAACCCGCGTATGACTTTCAAGCCACCGGTGAGATCGCATGACTCAGCGTCACTTCCCAGAGAGAAGGTCTTGCTCCCTCCCACCTGGACAAGACGCTTGTAATTCCTCCTGGCATAATCTTTGAGGAAGACGTTAAAGGCTTGCACAATAGGCCGGCTATCATAGCCGAACGCGACATCAGAAGGATTAGTGGACGTCATGTAGGCAATAAGATCTGCCACTGCTGATGAACCCGTGTATTGTAGATCGACCCTGTAAGTTCGCGAATTGGAGCCTGAGGTTCCAGCCTCTACTTCTTCTTGTTCGTCGCGGTATACCACCTCGAATCTCAAGGAATCATTCTCCGATCGTTTACGAGAAATAAGAGTCTTTCGGAAGTCCGTATAAATGCGCACGCGTTGTGCAGCCAGATGTTGTTCGAGTAGAAGTCTTACGATCTGCTCTCTCTTCCTTCCAGCGACTTCAGTGTTACTACCCTGGGGATGACCCGTTCGAGTAATGCGGATCGCATATTTATAGAGGACTAGCTGTTGCGGGGCTCGGACTTCGAAGTAATTGGCGAGAAGTGTGATTGGCGATCCTCGAGTACCGTGTCCAGGCCGATATGGAAAGCCGTCGTCGACGCGGAGTGCTCCAAGCTCAGTACCGCTCAGAGCACGCACCAACTGGTCCTCGCTGCGTGTGACAGTGGGGTTGGGAGTGGCAGCCATGTTGGGCGGTGTGCTGACTTGTTACTTGGAAGTTGTGGTCTCTCGAATGACGCTACTGATATTCTGGTTCACTGGGCTTGTTAGCATGAATATAAAATGAGATCAGGTGTCTTGATGTGGTGGTGAGTGGGTAGTGGGGGCACATTAGTTATGTCATTGGCATCCCAGCAAAGAATTGTGCTGATTTGATGACGAGCGCAATGAAATCACGGAATATACATACACACCGAAGAAAAAGCGTAAGGCTTATTCCTAGGTAGCTAGTCTGATTTGGACTGTGGTCCAACGGTAAGAGTATGACTTCTGCTAGTTAGTAAAAACTCGGCGTAGAAAAAGAGAGATATGGCCGGACGACGTTATTGGAAGCAGAAAACATAGAGGAATGGAAATGTTGCCAGGGAGGTTGGTCAGAAAAGGAAGTGTATCATGCGCCCATATACTCTGTGGGTCTATAAAAGGAAGAGAGGTTGAGTTTTGAATACGTGCTTGGATGAATATATTTGTGAACTGGGAGGTGCGGTCGGGGTAATGAAGAAGAGAGGAAAAAAGATACATACATCTGGTCGGTCTGAAACTTCTGGGGGTCCCATGATGAGGGAGGGCAGGGGAGAAGGCGCGGTGGAAGAGTGATGAATTGCAGTGGGCTGTGGGGATCGCAAATGGGATTAACTGACCTGTGATACCTTTGAGAGATAATTCCCACGCACGATTCTTTGATGGAACTCCGATGGAGATAGGTACTTGTATACGTATGCGTCGAGGCTAACGGTAGTGGTTGAGTTGAAGATCCTATTCGTTGTGGGGTTGAGGTTGTGAGCTGGAGTGAGCAGGCTGAATCTCTAGAATGCGATATAAGGCCTAAGACACCAAGTGCCGAAGCAACGAGCAGGAAGTTGCGTACCTGTGCTGATAGAAAAGGTACAGGGTGGGGAGTGAGAGGGGAAATGTGGGCTCAAAGAGAATATGTGGAGGGGGATATCCCGAGTCTATCGTCAATTGCTGTAGTTGGAGGTCACTGATATGTTGAAGATATACTCTAGGCCCGTACCGAGAGGTGTTATTGATTCCAGAGGACTGCAGTGGGAGGTGTGTTGTTGTGAATTTGGGAAGGTGGCCGCTGATTCTCTCCGGATCGCGAGGAGTGTTGTGACCGATAGAGTTTCAATCACCCCGAAGAGCATGTGCGTGATGCCTTGAACTCTGGATGGAACCGTGGACAAGCGAAGCGTAGTTTTACGTCAATGAACACAGGGAACTGTTGCAGGGCAGTCAGAATCAAGTATTGCAGAGTTGACGTAGGATATATGGCATGAATGAGCGTTGACTTTGGTGAAGTGAGAATGATATCGAGTAGTGAGACGAGTCAGAAAGCAGGGACTAATACGACCAGTGCTCGGGGACCAGAGGGGAGTGTGACTCTTCGTCGGTAAGGTAGATCTGGTAGGTGGAGGTACGAGTGCGGCAGAATGCGATATTGGAAGGGGCCACGACCTCGAGAGGATCGCGGAGGAAGGCACTCGGGCTCACACAAGAGGCAAGAGTCGCAGTGAGAACACAAGGTCTACAGAAGTTTAATCCAGTGATACTTATAGCTATACTGGTGTTCTGACCCATGCTCCGAGTTTTCTCAGGAAGCTCAATTTTATGCGACAACCACAGTTTGCCTACCTCTCAGGGGGATGTTGTGAGGGAGCACTAGATGACAAACCAATACATGATTTGAATTGCTCGGGTTTGGCCTTCTTGCTTCAACATGCACAGAATGGCGATTGCCTCGGCTGGGAAACACCACGCAAATATGCATGAGTCATTTGAGTGTGAAGTAAATACATCTCTGGCTGTTTTGCAGTCGCCCCAAACAGCGGATGGAACAAACCATGGTCAAGCCGTCGGGACATGTACCTAGTTTGGGGTGGAGTTATCGAGTTCACAATAGCATAGCTAGCATTAGCATTAAAGCTACTAGGCTCCAGAATAATGTGTAGAGTGATTTCCTTCATTACATACTATATATAAGTGCCAGACGGCCCGAAGACAGAGTCGAGACCTAGGCAAGCCCGCTCATCCAGACGCGAGCACAACCCAACCGCTACATTCATGAAAGTCGTTATTCATACCAAGCCGAGCAAACATGTCGACCCGTATCCTGTGGCATAATACACATGCTAATTCATGACACATATGTCCGCCAACGCCCATTTGAAACCAAGATTCCATTCCATACACAACATCTTCGATATAGTTGAGAAACTGCCGACCCCACCTCATACATAGACGCGGCGATGCGAGTGGTGGGAGCTTCGCCGACTGTGCGGGCTGCGGCTGGAACGGTGACCGTGGCGGTGGTAGTGAGTCTCGCGATAGTAAGTCTTGCGGTCGGCGCTGCTGGTGCGGTCTCCGTGGAACCAAGCCAGGATGGCAGTGAAGAAGAAGAAGACACAGTTCATGATGCCGAACGCGAAGCAGGCCTTGAGCATGGCGCAAGTCTTGTTGATGGTGGTGTCAATGCCGTAGTTCGAGTGAGCCGACCCGAAGGGGCCGAAGGACACATCAAAACCGCTGCCCGTGGTGATGTTCACACAATCGGCACTGGCAATGCCGCGCAAGAACCAGACGGCGGCAATGAAGGCGCCGACAAAACCGAGGTCAATGATGGACACGAACAGGGCATTCGTTGATGATCGATGGTAGCTGAACAAGGTGAAAATAGCCCATGCAAGACCAAGCACCGAGACGATGAAGAGGACGAGGATGCTGTTTGGGGTCAGGGCGTTGATCTCGACATAGCCGTGGACGAACCAGGCAAGCATGCCCATGGTCGGAATCTGGGATTGATGTTAGCGACACTGTTACAAATGGACACTGGCAGGCTTGCGACTGAAGATCTGTAGTCCTCGAGCGCGGAATCGCTTACCAGTGTGAGGATCTGCATGAAGCGCCAAAAGGCGAAGAACACAGCGAACAACATTGTGAGGTGCTTGCGCGAAGATGGCCGCGAGTACGATATAGAGCTTCCGAGTGTACCTTGCAGAAGGCTTCGTCGGCAGAGGGAGGGGAAGTGAGACTGAGGTTGGAGCTGACAGCAGGCAGTGGGCGTGAGATTGGTATTATATGGGTGTGGTGTTGGATTGCTACCAACCTATCCTATGACTGTCTTAAACTGTGCTTGGACAGCGCAGAACTAGGAGAAGCAACCGAAGCAGATTGGCCTGCAGGGATGATGCCCGGTTTTCAGGGTCAGAATGAGGCGGCGTCCAAGAACTCTGATCCGAGTCTGGATCTGGCGGCAGTGCGCAAGGGCAGACGACCACGGTTGATAAACAACAAATCTCGTTGCGACAGCAGGGCAACCTAGTTTCTGCGGGATGACGTCGGCGAGAGGTAGTGGGAACTTCCTGATTGCGACGTGGGCGGATTGGTGGGAGTCTGGGGGTCCTCAGATGGGCTGGGACGTGAGCGACCGGGATGGGCTCTGGTGCTGACTGGACTGTTGCGACAATGGAATCTCGGGACGACGGGATGGACTGCGGTTGCGATGGATCTCAATGTCGCGGCGTGGAGCTGCCCAGGGATCCTCGTGTCCAAGATCAGGAACAGGAGATGATGGGACGACTAGGTTTGGCAAAGAGTCGGAAGAAGTTGCATCTGGCCCCAACCGCCGTGGGAGCGGACGGTGATGCCATTTTTCTACTTGAACGCTCAGGACGTCGTGTGTGTAAATGGCGGGGGTTGGGCTGGGCCGGGCTGCGAAATAAGCCGCCAGGTATCGCCAAAAGGTGCCCAGGTGCAAGCGTGGAGAGGACGCTGTTGGATGTTTCAACCCCAGTAATCTGAGTGGCTGGTTGAAAATTCGGGCTCTCATTTACAGGGGTCTAGCACTACTACTGTAGTTCTTGGTGGCTTCAATGTGTGGACAGGAAGGCCAGTGCGTCATCCGCGCTCCTCATCGTAAATGGGATGTGCCGTGTCCTTGCACTGGACCTTGATATTGGCCTGCATTAGTTAGTACGGAGCTGGTAGATATTTGTGCTTGGCGAATACGGTATGAATGCCTTCGTAACAACATGAACCTTTTGGATGCTGACCAGATAGCCACGTTCCATGCATGCATCCTTTAAACGGCCCTAGCCAAAATCTTATGGAGCCATTTGCCGTTGCCGTGTGTCGCGCAAAGCTCCAGGGCGGCTTAACTGCCGTAGTAGCGCCTGTTTCTCACCTTGGCTAATGTACTCTCCTCCCGCTGTCGCACAACCTTAAAAGGCCACAACCCATTATCGTCAATCGATAGATGTGCCCATCTATGCCCCCAACCGCCAGACCCCGTCATACCACGGAAATAAGCAGACTCGTCTCGTGTTCCGTCCTCTGCAACGTGGTAAAAAGCCTCCATAACCTTCTCTCAACTTCAATTTGGCCTCAAACCGGGGACATCCTGTCGTTGCACAAGACTAGGTGATGTTTACTTTACTGTTTGTCTTGACACCCTCTACTAGATCCTGCCACTAAATGCGATATATAGGATGGCGTTAGGGTGAACTCATCTCAATCCTATATTCGCCCTCCGCCTTTCATCAAATTGGATATAACAGATCCCGTACCTGTTGTAATACTGCCTCCCGATGTTTTTACATTCATTCATGAAGTCTTTCCGTGCTGCTTCGGCAACGATATCCCAGAAGGCCATGATTGGTTAGTGCATTTCCAGGTACAGTATACGAACAGAGGCACATATTCACGTCGATTGCCAAGTAGCAATTGTTAAGTAGAGTCGAAATGCTTCGTTGATATTAATGTAAAAACTAATATGCATTGCTTAGAACGCCGTCTGAGCATACCAGCTCTTAAAGAGCCGATTGCCGTCGTGTAAGGCCCACATGCTTCATTTTTGCAAGACCTTAACTCCGAAACGACCATGCTTTAAACCTGCCCATGCCCGTAACCGAACGCCTTTTAACCCATAATCATTTACTCGTAAAATTTCTCATTCCAATCGTACTGTAACATCTCTGTCGATGTGGGCCACCATGACATTAACGGGCCGTCAATGTCATGAGTCTGGTGCGCCACCGGCACGCTTGTCTGCCTGCTCTTCTCAACCCAGTCATACTCCATGTTCTCGACTGGGAGTGGCCACCACGACATGAGTGGGCCTTCGACTGAGACGAGGTGATGCTCCGGCTCGACGATCTGAACGTGCTTAGTCGTCTCGTTCTGGATGGTCCTCTGCTGCTCCAATGAGGAGGCTGGGGCGCTTCGTTTCAAGGCAGGTCGAAGAGGGGCCACGGGGACAACTTCCTCTTCTTCTTCATCCTGCTGCCTTCCAAGGAAGACGGGGAACTCGAAGTCATCGTCGGAGATGGACATGGTGCCTCCACGACGGCGGGATGGGGACGGGGGAATCTCGAGGTCGCCCTCATCCTCGCAATCGCTGAGGACGGCGCTCTCGTCATCCGACGTGTTGCATGAGCTGTCAATGACCAAGGGGCTCTCTAGGGGAGTCTCCGGCTCGCCACGGTCGACCTTGTTGATGACGATATGGCTGCCATGATCGGCTGCCTCGAGGAAGAGGAGGTGTGAGAGGTCGTCTTCATTGTAGATGGCAACTGGGGGTGTGGTGGCGGTCTTGTCCGAGGAGTAATCCTCGAACTGATTTGTGCGTGTGCTCTGGTTGAACTTGAACATGTGAGATGATGAACACAAGTCAATGTCTCTTGACCTGTATATTATGGTGTGTAGGTGGATGTGTTATTGGGTATCTGGTCTTGGTGTGTTCTGGTGGTTTGTGGTCTGAACTGGATTGTCTAGTCCTGAATCCTTGACCCTCTATATACTACAGCATATGTTCTGGCCACAGTTTTGTGGGCTGGTTCGATGTAATCAACCGAAACAGAGAGTTCTCTTGGCTAGGGTAAAAGTCGTAAGTTGACTGCAAGGCCAATGACACGCTCATCTCATACTCCCGAGCTATTCTCGTCTTACTGGCCCAATCGCTTGAATGCGAAACGCTGTTCTGGGCGCGCCTCGAATGATTTTCAGGTCGCCGGCGGGCTCCGAGTAGCACAAGGTGCAACCGCGCAGGGCGGAGGCGCTGGGCAGTCGTATGACGGATGGAGCCGGCTTGTGCGCAGCCTCTCCGACTTCACCCGGCGCCCATTGATTTCCCATGATTCAGCAGGAAAAGCAAGACGTTGCACATGAAAGGAAGATTTGCGAAATGTCCACGGCGAGATCCCCCACGTTTGAGGTTGATTGTGGGCTCATTGAATCTACCATATTGTGGACGTGCCCGGAGATGTAGGCGGAGCTTGCCTACATGTAGGTTGATTACTACTATCCTCCCAGCCGCCTAGATACCTAACCTACCATTCGCAATCAACCAGAGGCCTCGCTCCTTCAACCGCCTATTTTTGCATGTCAAGTCTACACGTTCAGAATTCTCACATGAAGGAGATTCTCATTATGAAACAAAACCCGCCAACGCTCGCAACTAGTATCGCCGACACGGCTAGCTGTCGTCGCATACTGTATCGGCTCCATTGTTAGCAAACCCAGCTGCGGTCAGTATGATATCAATGTTTTCCACTTGTTAGAATTATTGAACGGGGCATAAGCTGGAATGTTTGGATCGACCGGTATGCGATGCCGCTTGAAGCCTTCTTGGATCAGGTCTGTGTAGAAACGTTCGTCAGAACTCCTTCCGGGCCTTGATCTGTATCCTCCAACGGTCCTCAAGACTTCCCAACCTCTCTGATGTTCCCTTGGTTTGCTGCCACCATGACACGGTACGGTGCCGATAGAACGATCCCATTCTACGCGAGATTCCTGGCGAGTACGGAGAGATTGTCTCATGGGCGAAAAGAAACAGGAGTGCCAAAAAGCATGATCGACCAACAGACTACGGCAATACTGACCAAGACGGACTGAGGTTGAAGAGTAGGAAAACCACGACAATTGCGGAATAGGGTGTCGGACAGTGTGTCGGAGAACGTGTGAACCCATTCGCAATCGCTTCTCCAGCCCTCATGTCGAATCCCTTAAGCTGCGAACACACTCCAAGGTTCGGCTCGAAGAACCGAAACGTGTTTGGATCCATGTCGTCCTAGAAACATGGTGCGCAGGGACTCGACTCTGTCGCTTCCGAGAACACAATTATACTGGTAGGTTGGCAAAGGATTACAGACAGGGCATTTCCGCGCCAAGTACCGTTGCTGTCCAAGGTCATCCCCAAGAGGGTGGTTACGCGAGTCGGAATGGGTTCTGGCCCGTGGCATCAGGACGCGAGGAAGGTACAATGTAGCTTACGTGATTAATACGGGTATTTGGACCGCCGCTCTCATGCGGCAGCGCTAGGATTGGCTGCTCCCGAGCGTGTCAAGCAGCGCAACAAGGGTTCGTGCCGGCTGTTAGGCGGCAATAACGAATGGGAGGCAGTAGAATGGCGGCGGGCCAGGCTCAGCTGTTCAGTCTGCTCTGTATCTTGCCTGCTTGTAGTAGAGGTGCGAGCCCAAGTGTGTGGGTTAGTCCTGCGAAGTCGCTGGTGCTGGAACAATGTCAACGAGTAAATTCCAAATAAGCTTTTGCGGTGGATCACAAGTGGCGTGACAATCAGACCACCGCCTGCTTCCAGGAGCTGAATCCGACCTAACGGTTCCAGCAGCGTCGAGAACATGCAGCCGTTGGCCATTTGACCAATCTCGTTCCCTTCTCATGAGCTCTTGGTCCTTTGTCTACGGCAAGTGCGACGTCGGTGCGGATGGTGAGCACGTGAAGTTTGCCGGCTAATTTGCGATCATGAGTCCACCGGCCCACAATAATAGGAGCCGAAGCCTCAACTTCAACGTCGGACTTCGTGATTTTGTTCTGCCTTTCCACTCTTCCTTTCTTACCAACTCAGACTCTCGTTTTGGATCTGTGGCTACGTGTACGTTTCAGTCTTTCGTATCAGTGTCGACGCGCGGACTTGAACTCTTCACTGTGAGACGTGGGCTGTTTGTCCATTCATCCTCTGATTTAAAAGAAAGACTATACATAGACGCATCTCTTCGAGTCCGCCCGCATCACATCTCGCCGCCGTCGTATAAACCAGCTGGTCCGTACAGCCCAGACAGCCACCATGATACTCACACGCCTCGTATCCATGACGAACTTCGTCGTAGCCTCTTCAGCGTTGGGATTTCAAGTCTTCGTGCTATACCCATGGCATAAACAGCTGGACGAGTCGTTCGAGAGTCTGAAGAAAGAGCACGTTCGCGTCTTGGATGCAGTAAAGGACTTTGCGGTGGAGGTCGACCCAGACTCACGCAGGGGCATCCGCGACAAGTTGTTTGCGCGCCTGAGCAGAAACGCCCCCACCAAGCCTTGAGTATGGTATTGGGGCACGTTCTCGCAGCCTCTCCCCGGAGTGTGATCGGTGGTGCAAAACGCTTGCTTTTGACCTCACCCACCTCCACCCAGGCCAGATTCCGACTTTTCGGAGGGCGGACCGGGGAGGCTTGACATGGCGGAGGGTGGCCTCCGAAGACCACTACGGGACGGCGACGGATTGGTGGAAACGGACGGAAATGGACACCAATGTTTCATCCCCTTCAAAGGGGTCCCACATAGACTATAACGGATTGCCTGCAAAGCACTGCAATCCTCTTTCAATTCGACATTGGAATGGCGCAAGCCGCGCTGGGGGTTGGACCACATCTCATGAGGTGGCGCGCCACAGGTGTTCCGGATTTATTTACTTATTCGCATTACCACGGAATTTCATTTCAGGTTACTTGGGGATTCCCCCGGTTTGGCGGGTTGCGCTTCCGATGCGGCCAATTTACATGGGTACAATACAGTTTATAGATGCTAATAAAAAGAGTCTCAAGCCAACCATAGGCGTCATGCCTCGTCCATCCTCGCCTTGTCACCATTTTCGCCATGGTATCTAAACTCGAAATCGTGCTCTCGCTACTAGCTACCGCGGTCACTGCGCAGCAGTCGGCCTGGAGTCAATGTGAGTGCATTGTTTCACGCCCTATAGGATAGCATTAACTCGATGGCCCAAGGTGGTGGGACAGGGTGGCCAGGCTCGACGTCGTGTGTCGACGGTTATGCCTGCTCGAGCATAAAGTGAGTCTAGGGTTCTATCGTCAATGGATGTGGATAAAAACTCAAGGCACAGTCGTTGACTGGTCCTCAAGTGCATACTATTACCAATGCGTTCCGGGTACTGCCACTTCCGCAGCATCGAGTACGGTCCAGCCTACGTCAGTAACCACGACGAATGGAGCGACGGTGACAACGACCACAGCAGCCACCACGACCATTTCTGACTCTAGCCCTGCTGCTTCGACAACAAGTGACCCGGAAACACTTGTGACTGGTTACTACTGGATTAGAGCCGTCGAGTCGCCCAACTTCCACTCGTATCTGCAAGCAGCTCCAACTGCCACACCGTCTCCCGGGCCAGGCGATGCATATCTACTCTCTCCAGAGAATGCAGGGCAGTTCAATGTGATCGACGGACAGTTGGTCTACTACACTGGCGGGAGCGACCTTCTGTACATGGGAGTGGAAAACCCGACGAATAAGACGCAGCGGACCTTGGAGACATGGTTCAACTCCACGGAAAACGATTATGGAACATTCGCCTTCCAAGGCGACACCCTGACATGGAGCGTGGAAGATATCAGCCGGCCTAACACGGCGGCGTGGCTGGTCTGCGGAGATGCCGGAGAGCTGTACATCAACACTGGTGCTTATGCTTACGAAACGCCAGATGGGTGCGCGGATGAAACCGTATGTACAGTGTATACATGCCAGAACCTGTGGATCTTGTTACTAACAGGGGTTAGATCCATTCCTATGGGGGCTCGACGGCAGATCTTTAAAGGCATATCCTGGACTTGACCTGCCGGAGAGAGGCACAAGGTTTGAGGTCGGGGCTTGAAATTGATAACCAAGTTAAGCTCTGACTACTTCTGTCCATGTGCCACCCTCGCAACTTTGACCGGAATGTTTCAAAAGCGCTCGTGCTGAATTCCATCACTTGGGTGGGGGGTTTATGTTGATAGTGCGCATCATACTGACGAGAAGAAGCACGAACATTATTAACCTATTGACGTCTAACTCCTGCCAAAGGTAGAAACAAGCTATCATACTACAGCACATACTGAGTCAAGCTTCTTTGACGTCGATGTGCACACACAGGGTACAATTGCAAATCATGGGGACAGCATCAAAAGACTGAATGGGTATATGATACAAGTGACATTATGTATTATCCATTACCGTGAAAAACAAGAATCAATCGCTCACGCTCGCAGGCCCAATTCTCGGATAAATATGTCGGCCGCCTTTTCTCCAATCACCAATGCGGTATTGTTGGTATTCGCGCCGACATTCTCCGGCGGGACACTCATATCAGCAATCTTCAGTCCTTCGACGCCATAAACGCTCAAGTTGGCATCGACAACGCCCATCTTCTCGCGGGGCGCCATCTTGCACGTCCCCAGCGAATGCCACGTGGTGTTCACATTTTCTCTCAGCCACTGCTCGATGGCTGCATCATCTTCGGCCGTGTACTCGATGTTTTGGACATTCTCTAGGGGCGCATCAGGCTCGATGCACGCGGCTTTGGATCCTTCTGGGAAGCGAGGGTGGCCAAGGGCGAGCTCGCCTCGGAATGTCTTCATGCGCCGCAGGATTTCACGAGATTTCTTGTATGACCACATTTGTTTCTTCAAGTCTAGGTCGTTCTCGTCACTGAGGAATCCGGTCTCGAAATCCAGCCGATCGTCTAGGCCGGGCCCGGTGATGTGCATGTGGCCTCTAGAGTACGGGTAGGCCGTGTAGTTTCCCACTGTGACATACTGACCGACTGGCACGCTCGCAGGGTCGCCAAGGAAGCTAGCGGCAGTTAGTTTCCGCAATCAATAGATGTGTCAGGAGGGACATACCAGGAGACAAGGCCCATCAATGTCAAGGGACGAGCAGGGGAGTCCTTGAAGTCCTTGTTCCAGGCGCTCTGGAACTCTGGTCCTAGAGCAGCGACATCCTCCTCTGTGGGGCGAAGCTTTGAAGAGATATCGATTGAATTCCATCCCAGAATTGGATCCTTCTTTTCGATCATGGCACCCACGTCAGCTCTGCCACTCAAGATGCCGTCAATGGTCTCTCCAGGCTCAAGACTGGTTCGGTATGGGTATAGGACGAGATGGTGATCTTGGTAGTCGTGGCCAACGCCCGGAAGATCTTCAACTACTGGAACTCCAGCTCGTTTGAGGACCTCGGAGCTGCCGACGCCAGACCTCTCCAGGACTGGCGGTGTACCACAAGCGCCACATGAAACGACGACCATCTTTCTTGCCTTCACGACACGCAGAGGCGTTTGAGTCAGGCCGATAGAAGCCTGGAAGGCAGGGTTTGGTCGATACTCGACGCCCACAGCCTTCTTTCCATCAAAGATGACCCTGTGGACTTGGGACTCGACAACCACGTGGAGGTTGGGGTATGTTTCGCTCTGTAACTTGGGGTGGAGGAACGTGTGAGCGGTATCTTGCCGTTTCCCGTCCGGTGAAACATAACGAAGCCACCTCTCCACGCCGTTATTGGCCTCCAGGTTTTGCAGATCTTTAATCTCTGGCCAGCCAACCTGCTCGGCAGCTTGGATGAAGTCACTCTCCGATTTAGCCGCCCTGAAGGTACTATTCGAGACGTGAACAGGACCATCGTGGCCGTGCAGTTCCTTGTCGCCCGGACCATGGTATGTCTCGAGCTGCCGTACCGTTAGCAATACATCCTACCGTTCCCCTGAAAGATGCCATACCTTCTTCAGAAACGGCAGTATTTCACCCGCTGACCATCCGGGTGTCTGCCACGAGTCGAAATCAACGCCTTGTGCTCTGGTGTACATCATGAAGTTGATGGAGGACCCGCCGCCCAGCATGCCCCCGGATGGAACAATGGGCTCTCGCCCAGCGAGCTTTTCAGACTTGTTGCCCTTATAAAAGAGGGCAGTCTTGCTCGTAGGCAGCAAATGCTGCAGGAAGAACGCTGGATTAACGACGCTGGGGTCGTTGAGATTGTTGGGACCGCCCTCGATCATCAATATGGCCAATTTCGGGTCGGCTTCTGCGAGCCTTGCGGCAATGATACAGGCAGCCGTTCCTCCTATACACGGTTTGGTCAGAACATGACACCGATGAGATGTGGTAGCCGACGTTTATGCTTACCTCCTGCAATGATTACATCCACCTCCTCCACATCATCAGCAAGTTTGGTATACACGCCCATGGTGACTCGGTTGATTCTGCAACTTTCTGAACGCCTGATTACTTGTTATTTCCTTGCTGGACAACAAGATGGGAGCGGCGATCACCCCGCACTTATAGGAAGCGAGACTTGCCAGGTCGGATTGTATTACTCCAGGCTGCGTTGGGAACTTGACTCGTGGCTACCCCTCAGTTCCACAGCATAGGCACGCCGAGGCTATTTAGACTAGTGAGGTGCGAGACAAACTGGAGCAGCAGGAATTTACTTACAGACCCTGCCAACCAGCCTCTCTGGCGGCCGCTCGCTATACGTTGAATTGGAGGAGCTGGGGAATCCCTTCCTCTGTAGTGCCGTAGAGTAGCGGCAAGACGTCGGTGCTGCAAGGACGAGATGGAGAGTATCCAAACCACGTATCTCCACATGACGCGTCAGGGGAATTTCTTGGATACTTGATGCCGTCTCGTTCATATCGTACTGCAATTTGTCTCATGATTGGCACCCGTTATTCCCCCGAATTAGCCCTATGACGAGTTTGATCTATTCTATAGCTAGCTTCCGAACGTTTCAGGTCGTTAACAGAAGTAGATTCCAAGGAGACGATGCCACACGGGAATGGGCATGTTGAGCTGGGAGATGTTGCAGGATCATCCCGAGGTATCCCCCCTTTCGGCCCCGTTACCCTCTTTCCCCGTCCTAGCTTAGTGATCCTGCCCTAGATGAGGGTATTGAAGGAGGGTTCATTTTAGGACAATTGGACCCTTCTAAGTTTCTTAGCTTCCCCAGTTCCGGCTAAGCCCACTGACATAGTCGATGGATCACCGTCTAGGCCTCGAATTCAACCCAATGCGGAGCTCAGCCGCGGTGGGGATGATGTTGGGGGACTCCACTCGTATTACAGCTTCCATGGTTTATGGTGAAGGCCAAGTCAGCGCATTCGCAACTTAACAGCTTCCCGGTTCGAAGAAAGGTCCAGAGTAGCAAGTTGGTCAAATTGGAATCTTACCAAGTCCCCAACTTTGTGCTCGGCGGTTTCACCATGGAACTGGGGCGAGTTTGTTGGTCCATATGGATTGGATCTGGCTCGAATCTTGCGGTGGGCAAGATCTTCATCAGATGCTGGGCACAATTCGTCCGCGCCAACATCGAGCATACCTAATTGGCGCCCACACCTTAGTCCCAAGTAAATCGCGCCGGAGTGATGTAGCACTGGTATTGAATATCAAACTCTCTTTCCCGCCCTTTTTGTGAACTAATCGATCCATAGCCAAATGACTTTAATTATTGATACCTTTGAACTTACTGTACAAAAACGTACCATGTCAAGAGCTGTTGCGAGGGCTGCCTTCCCCTGTGACCCCTCCCACGTTATAATTATCTCTATCCTATTACTACAAATAATTAAATTCAGCTCAATTCCTCTTCGTTCCCACACTCGGTATCTCCAACAGTCAGGGCTTCATAATGACATCTGCTTCGAAGCACAAAGCTACCTACCGCACTTAGCACACATGTTTCACAGGAAGCCAACGTCCGCCAGTAGCGTGCCTTAGAGTATCGTTAGGTTGCATTAACTCGGGTTCGTCGAGAGCGCGAAGTACTTTTCTACAGCTTTACAGGTCATCCAAGAGGGGCAACACCACTGGCACGAAATGTTGGCGCCTGACGCTTGCAAGCTGTGCCTCTTGGGCCAGTATCGTTTTCATGATAAGCACATCTTTGAAATTCATCAGATACAGGTTGCACGTAGTCACGTCTCTGAACTACAAAGATAGGATCAAGAGGAATTGTATGCAACGAGTACTGGTACGTGTGCTACATATGTCTGCATGAAGTTCCCGAGTCTAGGGTATTCCAAGCGGCCCGCATCATGCCCGCATGAATGAATATAAGTGTGGCTGGAGGATTGCTTCATGATTGGTTCGTACAATAACGATAGCGCCACGACGAAACGGATGGACTGAGAAATCTATGCAACTTTTCTATGCATCGGAATGGTCTCGAGTTGATTCCATGGTGACGAAGATGAGTCTTGTGCCGCAAGGCATTTATAGGAGCTGTTGGGTTGATGGTCAAGATTTTCTGCCATACATGGTCCGCTCACTGTGTCATTTGGCGACTCCCTTGTGTGACTCCCTTGTGTGACTCCCATGTGTGCTTTCATTCCTTGCTGTTCCTGGCGTGTTCTACATGGCACCAGTTACGCGAAAAAGGTCGCCCGGTGAATGATTCACTAGAGCCTCTCAACTGGTAGCCAGGCCGATTCGAGGTCACGACTTGATGGGTCATGCTGAAGCGATCGTGATTTGTGAAGTACCATGTTAGTCACATTAATTGCTGCGCAGAGGAGTATGATATAGCTCTCACATTTCCTTGGTCACCATTGTGCCTATAGACTTATATGTGGTACACTATAGGGCACTATAGGCTTTGCAAGTGGTAAGAGCCAGGTATTGCGAGAGCATTAACGGCGTTATTAAGGGACAAGGGTTTCGTGTATTGCTTGTATTGCTTGTATTGCCTAGCCTGGATAAATCTCTACTTGGTCGCTCAACAGTTACTAAAATACATATTTTTGTCTGATGCATGATCGTATGAAGTGCAATTTGGGAAAAATGTGGATCGAAAAGACCCCCTCCCTCCTTCCTATTACCTATGCCTGGGTAAGTGTAAATGCTAGATCATTCCCGTGTCGGCCGTTCTAAACTACATTAGGGTGGCCACTGTTCTCGTGGACAATACCAGCGACACAGTACGAAAAGCCTACATTGGTTAGTGACTGCCAGCCATGCTCTCAACCAACTGGGTACGGATGTAGTCTCAGAAGGCCTAGCTCCACTATAGCGTCGCCTGCCACTGAATCACTCAGCGCTGCGCATGAGAATTGCGAGTTTTCGCAAGGACGGGCGGACGACCTTTCACCCAAACGCTTCAGTTGGTTAGGCACGATGAAAACCACTGGATCATACAACGTAATTTCCTCTTGCGCCTGGCTGCGCTTTCAAGCCTAAGCCCGAGTATGGCTTGTGCTGCAGGTGCACAATGTATCGTGCTAGTGTGAACTACAGAGGAGTAGTGCCTCAGCCCCCACTGATAAGATGCCTTTATTTGTCGGGGCGTTTGGGTCTGGCTTGCCATTTCCGGCAAACCAAACCCCAAAACAACACCTTTATATGGAACCCATGGGCTCACATCTCTCATTCCCAAGAAGCGTAAGACCGGGACCCGCCAAAACTTCCGACTTCCCCATACAAGAGAGCATGGCATCCCGCACGGCTCAGGTCCATCAGGGAACGGCCGTGCCAGCCTTGGAGGCGGCTACTGGTACCGTCTTTCTCATGAGACACGCTACAGCGGAGCACAATGGGCGCCACCACTTTCCTCACAAAGACCCGTCTCTAGCTTCGAGTGGGATCGTCGATGCTCAGCAGGCCATCCTTCCGGCGGAATCACCTGACTTTCCAGACTTGATCTTAATCTCCCCCATGACCAGAGCTCTGCAGACAGCCCAGATCATCTTCAGCGACGCCGTCCATCCCAACGGCGGGCCGGAAGTTCAGATATGGCCTGATCTGCGCGAATCTAATAACACCATCAGCAGCCAGGGCCGCCCTGCGGCCGAGATGAGAGAGAAATTCCCCACGTTTGACTTCTCAGAATGCCACGACGAATGGGACTACGGCAAAGAAACCCACGAGCGAGCCGTGACTCGAGCCGAGAAGGTCAGGGCCAGGATCAAGGGACTGACCACACAATACCGTAATATTTGGGTTATCACCCATTCCATCTTTCTCTCCTACCTAGTCAACGTAGAAGGATGCCACTTCTGGACTTGCGAATCACGAAAATACCGGTTCGCTACCAAGGAGGAGGCTGCCGAGAAGCGGTACGGACTGAACCACGACTTCAGATGCAGGCAGGACTTTGGTCCGACTGTTCTCGTCAAGCAGGATTGATGCATAGTGTAGACGGGAGCATCACGAAAAGGCTTCTGAAGCTGGCTTTCATAGAAAACCGTAGTGTCCGCCGAGGGGCTCGGGCGTCATGGTCGACCGTTGTGTTGTTCGTGCAGAATGTCTCTCACTCTTTGATATCACGACACAATGACACCAATACAGTATGTCAGTAATTGTCGAGTATATGTACTTCGATTACTTGGCACTTTGATAGATACCTAGGTTACCCTTGGGTCCATCAAGGCTGATAAGTCAGATGGTCTCCGCTCCGTCCTTCCGAAACGGATAACCAGAGAACCACGAAGCTAGGCAGTCAGTCCCGTGACACAACTCAGTTATGATGCATTGATTGTCATGAGACATGTGAAACTGGACATGCCACTATATCCCTGGCTCAAGGCTGCAGTGGCTGACACTGTTCTGTTTGCGAGTGCACTGTTTGTTGTATCCTACCTGCACTTCCGACTCGTGCCTCTTGTTGACAATCCCTATGATGTTCTCCAGCTCTTCCGCCCCCGTGTAACACGACCATCAACGGTCACTCATAGTGCAACACCACGTTTGCAATGAGTCTGCTTTGTCAGACACACCAAAAGCTCCCAAGTTCCATCTAGTTAAGGGCCCCATTGGCCTTCAGCGCAGCCCGCGAGAACCAGTCGATCCAGTTCCTGAGCGTGGAGTGCGTGCACTCAAGCAGGAGAGCAATCCAGAAAATGAAGAAACCGATTGTAAAAGTGTCGAGAAGATTGCAGCCATTCCAAAGTTTGAATGCAATGAAGCTTGCTGCACCGACGGCACCAGCGCTGATAGGGACCGGATGATGACTGGACCATTCGTAGCAGTGTACAACCATGCCAATGATGGGGACAGTAGCTATGAGGAGGGTGAGCGTAATCGCCAAGACACGGAGGTCTCCATTGAATTGTTCGGAAGAGTATTTCAAGAAGCTCATCAATATGACGAAATATGAGGCTAAGATAATGGTTGAGGCTGCAAGCGGCCGTATATTGGCGACTCTGGTTTCCATAGCAGTGGTAGTCGTAGTAGTAGTCGTGCCCATCCTGGAGAGGGATTTCGATATAGTAGGGCTAGTGCTGCTCGGTCGTTGCGAATTCATGTACAAATCAATGGGGTTAGAATATCAGTAATGAAATGAAGCTGCGAAATTTCTATTGCTCCTCGATGGTCCAAGAAAGGCACCATTTATACAGCAAGGTCAATATGCGCTCCTCAGGGCACGAAGGCCGCATTGCCCTAGAGGACGAGTGATTGCAGTTAAGTTTAGCTCTACCGCAGAAGAGTACAATGGACGTTCTCATCAACCAGTCCTACCTGTGGCGTATAGCTGACCTGCTTGAGCACTTTTCTCGAGAATCTTTCAAGAGGCCGAGATGGTAGTGGTTGCTCAACTGTTCGATGCTCAAAAAGGTACGTTAATCTCTAGCACTGCACTGATTAAGCTAGAACTGATAGCAACATAAGAATAATGATACTTTATAGATCCGTCAAATGAAATACTAATTGATAGCTATAGGGATAACCAATAAGTAGCAGAACCAATGATTCAGTCATGGGGTTGCCATTGCGGAACGTCTTCCCGGATGGTCACACTAGAGAGGAATAGAGTTTTTTGTTCTGCGGAAGGTTTACACCCCCAAAAGCCTTCGATCCGATGATTGAGTTGATTCGGTACAGGCAGAAACAGAGAAAATTGATCTAGTAATGAGCAATATCAAGACTGGTTCGACGATCGGCTGAGACGTTCAGTTAGTAGACTCATTGACACACCTAAATAGAGCGAATCCACGAGCTAGCTTTTCTTGTCGAGACGTTGCTGCAAGCACACTATCATCCAATACGTATATCAGCGTGTCAAAACACGAATGTGAAGCACGAAGTTCGCACATTGCCGAAACTGGAAATGCAGTTTCCCGAAAGAGTGGCCCTGCATCACCTCTGGTGACGTCACAGTGTTTCGGCTGTCTCGCGTAGACAAGATCGTGTATTTGTACCCTAGCGGGGCCCAGCAGCTTCTCAAACTGAACACGATGACCTTTATCAAATTCTGCTGTCACATGCTCGCCCCAAGAACACCCACACGGCTACCAAATTGCCGGCGCAGACATAACGACCCCAACAATGAGCGATAGCACTGACCAACAAGCTGTCGCCTCCAAGGCAGCTGAGGTGTCCAATTCCTCCGATAATCAAACGGATGCCTCCCAGGCTCAGAAGTCAAATGGGGGTGCTGGAGTTGCCAGCACCGAGGTGAAGGATGATGCTGCTCCCGCCCGCCAGCCGGTGCAGTTGAAGTCGCATTTCAAGGGAATGCCGAAAGACTGGCCCATCAACCGCAGTAAGTGGCTCCTCCGTGGCAGGTCACAAGGCATCATGCTGAACGAATCGAAGACAAGGGACAGTAAATCGTTCTCATATGCTCCCATTGCTCGGATCTCTCAGAGTTGTGAGCATTTCGTCTTATTATCCCACAAAGCGTAAGACTTGAGGGAGGCTATCTGCTGGGAGCGAACAAGCACGAACTTGTTGGGCTTGACGGCCGCATTCTCGAGCACCCAAGGTCCATCTGACGTAGGAGGCAGCCCATGGTGCTATGATTAAAGCTGTTATGTCTATCCTCAATAAACCGGCCTTCTGTAAACATCCATTTGCGCCGGTCGTGCCGGGTCCCATGATTATATGATAAATTATTTCTCCTTGGCCTGCGGGTTGATATCCTGGGACAGCTCCAAGCCATGAGCATCGTTGGGTGTATATATATAGATATATATATACAGGAATCCTTGGAGCCATTTCTTCGATGCCCAGTAAAACACCGTTCAGCGGCGGAATCTTTGCTTCGTAGATGATCCACTTCTCTCGGCCTCACCATCGTCAGGGATTCCATTGTCGGTGGGAATCTGGATGAAGCCTTTACTGTCCGCAGTCTTCGCCGCCTGAGCGAGGATGTGTCCCATCTTCTCGTACCCGCTGGCTAAGGGATGCGAACCATCCGGTCCGATATCTGCGATCTGAGGAACATCATCTCCACCGTCGCTTGGATGGAGCTCGGCAAGGACGACTGCCTTGCCCTCGTCTTCGAAGGTCGGCATTAGGGCTCGGTATTGTGCATTAATGTCCAGCACGTATGGTTCCAGATTCGGCACTTGATTGGTGAGTAAGGTGCTCAGTACCACGAAAGACTGTGGCGAGGTCTCCAATAGATAGTCAATGAAGTCCTTCATTTGCTCCCCTACAATATCAACGTCCACGTTCTGTAGGATGTTGTTCGTGCCGACATTGATGACAAACATATTCGGCAGTGTTTCCGGCACGATGGCCTTTGCATGGTCGTGTATCTGGGTGACTCGATTGCCGCCGTAGGCCTCGAGATCATTGTCGATCATGTCTCCCAAGCGGACCGAACCGACCATGTTCACTGGAACCCCGAAGCTAACAAGGTCATCGCGCAGCACTTTTCGGAACCCGACTGTGCCATTGGAAGTCTCGCCTTTGACTATCGATGCACCGAGGCACATGACCCTGAGAGGAGTGCCATCGGCAAGACTTCCAGCAAATTGGCTCGTAGAAGTTGATGTTGGCGTGGAAGTGGCTACAAGTCAAACCAGTCAGCTTGGCCAGCTTAACAAACAATGCACGCTGGTACGAGAAATGTGTATGTTACCAGTCACGATGTTTCTTGTTGTTGCTTGTGTAGGTAAAAGGGCTGATGAAGTTGATGAAGCCGTGGCTACTAGTTGAGACGCACCTTGGGCTGATGCTGGACTAGAGCCATTGTTGGTAGTATTGGTTGAGTCTGCCTGCTTATTTCCCGACGAGGAAGTTCCCCCAATCTTGTGCGTCGCCCCCAAAGCTGGTAGTCGCGTGTTAGCCTTTGGACCCAAACCATACGCCACCATCACGAGTGCTCACCAATTAGTATAACGGCAACAGTAACAAGGAGCGACAATGCCGCGATCGCACGCTTGGTCTGAAGAAACGAGAGGCGCGAGCCCCAGGTCTTGGGACTCTTTTCCGTGTTGACAGACATTATTTCGCACCCACAGTCATCGACGACGTCGACAGGAGAACCCCAGAGACTCGGGCACTGGGGCGAATGCACTTAAGAAGCAGCTGGAGCCTTGCAAGGCATGATGATCGAGCCCTGCCAAGACGGCAGGGCCTCGAACGACCCCAGCTGCGGGGCCCCTTCACAAGCCAGGGAATTGCGGACTGCAGACGCCGGCACAGGCATTCATTGGAAGATATTCGCCCATGCTGCAGCGGAGCAATCCTAAATGACCCAACACCAATCTCGTCAACGTATGCCAAGGCCGCTTGTTGATTCAAACTTGGCACCCACACGGAAACCGGCACAAGTTAAGTCTAAATATCAAGGGCACGGCGAAAGAACCACTACACGCGCTTAAATTGCGGATCCTCAATCGGCGATTGTAACCTTCGAACAACATTTCAGTATCATGATAAAGTTATCGATCTCCGCATTCTCCAGAATATCGAGCATTGCGTCAAGATTCGTTGGCAAATGCGACTCGACTCGCGCAGGGAACATTGGGCTTTCTGCTTACGGGTCTGCCAGAAGGCCCTTCCAATCCCGAGAGCCATAAATATCGATGCAGTGTCCTTGTACAGACGTCAAAATACCGTGTTCTATCTGCCGAGCAGGTGTCAACAATTGATTGCCATGTGCTACCGCCTATCATGATTGCGCAATGTCTGCTCTATAGGATTGCAGAAGTATAACTTGACAAGTGCTCGCTGTTGAAACGAAGGATATGAGCATCACAGGCAAACGAGTATTGTGCGAAGAGCTTCCTCCATATGGCTCAACATCCTCTCCCGGGGTTGTTCACGTCGACCATAGGTTTCCTGTTCTTTCGAGGCACGGAACTGGATTGACGAATGAACATGATGACCACTTGTTCTGTCGACGGGTGCTCTCTCCGGCGAACATTCAACGTAGCCAAGCCCGTGATACCGAATGAGGCTCTGGGTTATGCAAGATTCCTATGGGAGGAGCTGTATAGTCAGTCTGTATAGCTCGAACCCGCCTACTCGTCTCTAGGGCGGGTCACGTAACTCTGGGCAGAACATCGAACAGCCCCGTCGGTAAGAATCCATCGTTATCGAACGAAGTGAGTATAGTTATAGTCAGCATACTATTGCGAGGGGTCAAATAATCAGTCCTCCATTCGGGGTACTCACAATAACTGCCAGACCAATTAGTAGACGCCGTCAGAGCTCTCGGTGCTGCAATACTGGAGAGACCTGTTTGTTATTGTACGTCAGATTCTGCGTACATAGGGCTAATATGACATTTCACGTAGCTTTATGTCATTATGGAGAAAATTTGTAGGTTTCCCCTAACGTTTTGTTTGTCATTTCTTTTCTGTGTCTGTTCCTGCCTACCCAACTATCCGGGCATCTGTGGCTCGGCACACGGTCGCAATGCAAAAAGAGCGACTCGCCTTGCTAATTCCCATAGCCGTGTAGTCATCGGGCTTATCATCCATGTCTATTTGCCGTTGATGCTGCTCTGGTATCTATCTACGTCTTCGCCATTTGGATCCGAGAGACTGTGACCGTAGTTGGTGCCGTGTCCCGAATAAGAATTGCCAAGGATAGCCTTGTACCATGTAGCCCTCGCATATTGTGCTGTAGCTGGGTTGATCGCGTCTGACCTAACGTTTAAGTCGGATTGGTAACCCGCATCTAAAAATTCAGACATTGTAGGTTCTAGAGAAGCCTAGTTTCTGAAGTCGATTGGTGGTAACGACGTTGGTTGGCTTGGTGTCTGTGGATTGACGGTCCTGAAAGAGTATCTCAACCGTCAAGTCTGAGATTCATAGATATGCTAATATCTGACGTCTATTTACTGCTGGCTTTTGGTGACTGAGATCCCGTAGAGTCACTAAAGTTCACTGACACTCGAGCTGTTTGATGAACGAGTCTCGTATAAACTGATTATTTATTCGCATTCGCTCCGACCCTCCTGGGCTTTGTAGGCCAACCAGCTTATTGATAGAGGGAACTACAGCCTATAAGGACCCGCAGCATAGTCGCGTACGTACATGATCGAAGGGTAATTAATAGCACTGCAGCTGAATTTGAAGTTCAATGGTAGCGTGTGATGGTCCTTTGAACGAACCATTGCGTCTGCTAGTGATTTGGGCAGTGTTTCGAGCACACCAGACGTATATTCAGTGCCCAGAGAACTCAGTCTCACCCTTTCATCATGGAGTCGCACACGGATGCATGTGCTCGGAGTTTAGGTACGATATGATGACGAAAGATAGTGTTGGTGGCAGGCAGGGGCTACGTTCGTAAAATGTGGCAAGCTATATTTGCTCTTGAGCAGTACCATTTACTACAGTATCCCAGATCTCATCAAACCAAGTGTTGAGGCAAGCTAAAACCATGTGATTTTTACTGCATGGTCCGCGACGAGTCAGATGGCCGCCTCCTGAACATATTACGCACGTTTCAGTCATATCAGATACATGCCATTCTTGCTCAAACAAGCAACTTAGAGGACCGAAAATTATGAGAATCTTTTTTAATTAAATACATAGAGGCATGAACATGTAGATTCGGCGATGTGGCCGACCTCACGGCATTCGTAAGAGCACGGTAGTATTAGTCAGTTTTGGGCGATAGCACAACCCCGATATTTTGACAAAGGTGGAGTGTCGGAATACGTGAGCTTGACTAGAATAAGCAGAATCTGCCACAACAGCAAATCAGCTACCTTCTCCACTGCCCGCTTGGCATAGTGGTATTGCGTCGCACTCGTAAGAAATACGTGCGTCATGCGAAAGTCGGCGGTTCAATTCCGCCAGCGGGCATACGTTTTGCCATTTGTATGCATGGGGACTCTCATACTGGAAGTGGGCATTTATTTTATTGTTTTAGGAGGATTCGTGGCGGACGTGGTCATATATCCTGTAGTTGTCCGTCATCATACCTAGCATACTGTTATATGGGAGTTGCATGTAATGAGCATAATGTAGAATATAACAGAGGGGCTTTTGGACTGGGTGTTTGTTTATTTTTGAGTGTTATAAGAAACGTGTACATAGAGACAACATATATAGTATGAATAGCCAATAAGTATAGTCACTGGGGAAATGCAATAATATACGACCCGTTTCCGTCAAAATATGCCCACCATCAAGTCCAAGTCTTAAGATCCCTGTTCTGTATTCAGGTACCCGTGGGCCGCCTAGACATGGTTGACGTAGGCAGCTGATTGAGCCTGCAGCGCTGCGCCGCTTATCTGACATGTCCACTATCTCGCTCCCTCCCTGGGTCGAAGCCTCCTCCAGGCGTTGGACCTTTCCTCCTCACCCAATTCGAAACATGTCGTACCGACACGATGCTGCCGAAGCCTTCATTGTGCTTCACCATTCCCAGCATACATGACCACACCAAACTCGAATGCCGAGTCTTCCATCCCGCCAGCTTGAATTCACCGTCCGCCGCTGCCCTGCCATGGGGCCGACACGTCGCAGTTGTTGCGCATCCGTACGCGCCGCTGGGAGGATGCTACGATGATCCAATCGTGGATCTAGTGGCAGGCACACTTCTGCAATTGGGTTTCATGGTCGCAACGTTCAACTTCAGGTCAGTGGGTGCATCGAGTGCGTTGTGCGTCGTGCCGCATGCTGCCGATGGCCGTGGATCTGTCGCACTTGAAAGGGCCAGAAGCTAACGAGACTACTTGACATAGAGGCGCCTCAGGAGCCCGCACATCATGGACGTCCAAGCCTGAGCAGGCCGACTACATGTCCGTCGTAGGCTTCATGGCCTATTATGCGCACTACATCGACTTCCCTCACCGAACAAGCGCGGAGAGCTCGTCTTCGCCTATCATGCTGCAAGCAGGTTACTCGTACGGCGCCATGATTACCACGAAACTGCCTCCCGTCCACGACATCATAGCGCTCTTTGAGAGCCCCGCCGTGCACACAGATGCGGCAGACATTCGACTCCGAGCACAGCATCTAGCCGAGCAGCAGAATAGACTGTCTTCCGGTCCTGCTTCTCCACGTAGATCTATGGGAATGCGAGTGGGCGGCGACGAAGATGTTTCACGCAAAAGTCATGACATACCGGCATCGCATTCCCTAGCGGACCGAGAGGATGTTATACGCAAGGGCGTCAAGGACTTGCTTCTCAGAACAAAGCGAGTGCACAAGAAACACCGGCACAAACCCCACGAGCAGGCTGAAGAAGTCATACATGAAGAGGAATGCATGGCCAAGGTCGAGGACCTGAGACACTTCCGCAGTGCCTACTTGGTTGTGTCGCCTCCCGTAGGCTTCATGACCAACCTGGCAACCATGTCCTTCTCCGGCTTGTTTAACGGCCCAGCGAAGAAGGGTGGACGGAACGGGCATGGCACAGCACATCATAACGGGACCGGCGACAGCGGTTTAGATACTGCTGAACTGAAGTTTGCACGGAACCCTACTCTGGCCATTTATGGTACTCAAGATGGCTTTCTCACGCAGCGCAAAATCCGGGAGTGGACAAGTAGGCTGAAATCGATTGATTCGACCCTGTTCCATTACGTCGAGGTAGCAGGAGCGGGCCATTTCTGGGTAGAAGAGGGCACCATCTACCAGCTGCGCGATGCTATAGGTGCCTTTGGAACAGAACTCCTCGGGACTAAAGCTCATATGCTCCGGCCATGGGACGGCACTTGATATAGGTATGACGGAATGTGATACCGCTGCAACCTCACTCGTGCCATGATGCTATTCAGCATGAGGCGGTTTGTATTAGAGCTCTAGCAAAACGGATACACCGGGACATTCGGAAGCCCTGATGCAACCACATCCAATAGCCGGCATTTTTCTACTGCTTGGTGTTATTTTTGTCAAGATACATTTTCAAAGCCTATGTATATATATTGGTTGTTATTATATCAGAACATTTAGAGCAGAGTCTGTTGCTGATTGAATCACTAGAATATGATGAGTATATTTGTTCATTGCTTTGCGGTGCGGGCCTGTATCGTGAGGTCTTTACTTTCCATGCGGCAAGAATGACACCAGCTGCATACATGTAGTCATTGAACGTGGGGTGCATGATTCACATGCTTTTCAGCAGCACCCCAGATATCCACCCTGCGGTATGTGCATGGTATAATGACTTGACTGCACTGATCCACTGATCCACTGATCCTTGCGCACTCGAATCAGCAAACAGGCGTGTAGGGTAGTTGAATGTGATGCGGTGATGAAGTCCTTGAGCCGTGAGGGTCGCCGATTTCTCCCAACATCAACTCAATAATAATTAGCTACGTTACGTTATACACACACTGAACATATAAAGGGCGAAGGGCGGATCACCCGCACGCCAAAGTGTGGCCGCGTGGCTACGGAAGATGTCACACGTGCATGCACGGGTAGGCACCATGCACTCCAACTCCCACGTAGAGGCTGTCGGGATTGCGCGCCGCCTCGCTGGTGGTCAGCTCTGTGGGCAAAGAGATCACGGGTATGATGATGCAAGCGCGAACGAGTGCTGCTGTGTAGCGTGGCTTTGCAGCACTTCCCCGGCCTTCGGCGCACTTGCTCCAGCGGGTTGGGGGCGATGAGGGCTACTTCTGGGGCGCTGATTGGTGATGCGGACCGCTAAGCTTACATTCAATGCACCCATGGGGAGCTGGTTGCCCCTGCGTCTGGGGTCAGATGCTGGGGGTGATCGCTGCACGTGGGGTAGGATCGCGATGGCTTAGCGCGACGTACCCAAGTTCTGGCCTCGGCTTCCATGCTCACCGTCTGTTTTGCTGACGTTAGTTTACTTGTCCAAGGTTCTGCTCACTGTTTCTTTGTCGCCATTCCCACTTGCCCTGCTTCACCTCGAACCTCCAAGACTCGGCGGATATCATAAACCCGAAATGGCGTAAAGATGGTCTTCATGTACTCGGCCTTTCCTCATACCTAGCAGCTCACGACCAAACCTACGGGTCCTACTAATGCCGGCTTCATGCCATTGTGCACAACTTTATTGAGTGCCACTTAACGCATACCTTTGGCCCTCCCCGCAACCGCGACAACGTTCCGTTCGCACACCTTCTCGCTCACAGGGTGTTCCAACCAATGTACAAATCCCACGTCGGCATTCTACACAGCCGCCTTCCGCAGCGACAAGCCTCACGAACTAACTGAGATGCCGCGCCCGCGGACAACTAGGCGCCCTTCTACCTACCACTACTACCATGACGCAACTTCTCCTTCCTGCTGTGCGATCGAGCCCAATTTCCGCCAATGACAACAGATCCAGGACCTCGAGCGTCAGCAAAGGCAGCCCAACCAAGACTACCGCTACAGAACCGTTGTCGAGAGCTATCAGGAGCGCAGGGAATTTGGTTCACTATTTAAGAGGTGGCCTATCACAAACAGATCGCCATGGCGCAACGCTCCTCGAAGAGCGGAAGCAGATTTTATCAGCTAGGCTGCAGCATGCCGAGACGTGGCAGCAATGGGACAAGGCCGCCCATGAATTGGATGAGTTGGAGGGCAATGAGGAGTGGAAGAAGGATAATTCAACGGGAGATTATGATCCCGAACTCATCCAGGAGCGCCTTGAAGCCCTCGACGAAGCGCGAACAAACTGCGATCTGCGGGCCATGATGCACCTGGTCCGAACCGCCCTGACCAGAGATCTAGGGGGTATGGGCAATCTTGACTTGTACCGCCATTCCTATTGTGGCACTAAAAAGCTCATCGAAAAATACGTCGAGTCGACGCTTCGGACCATTGGTGCCGTGGTTGAGCAAAGCTCACGTCCTCTGCCAGATGGTCTGGTGCCCAAGGACCTGCTTGATGCTATGCTTTATGCCCGCCAGAGTTTCGGACGGAGTGCACTCCTTCTAAGCGGCGGCGGTACATTTGGAATGACGCATATTGGAGTGCTCAAGGCCATGTTTGAAGTCAAATTGCTCCCACGCATCATCTCGGGAGCCTCGGCGGGATCCATCGTCTGCTCTGTCGTCTGCACGAGAACGGACGAGGAGATCCCGCAGGTCTTGTCGGAATTCCCCCACGGCGATCTGGCGGTGTTCGAGGAAGAAGGAAACGAGGATGGTCTCTTGGCCCATCTGCGCAGACTCTTTACCGAGGGCAACTGGTCCGACATCAAGCACTTGACCAGGGTCATGCGTGATCTCTTGGGCGACATGACGTTCCAGGAAGCCTACAATCGCACCAGGAGGATATGCAACATTTGCGTCTCCTCTGCCTCCATTTACGAGCTTCCGAGACTGCTCAACTACGTGACCTCCCCAAATGTCATGATCTGGTCCGCCGTGGCCGCCTCATGCTCGGTGCCTTTGGTCTTCAGTGCAGCGCCGCTCTTGGTAAAAGACCCTGCCACCGGCAGGCACAGCCCGTGGAACCCAACACCTCAAATGTGGATAGATGGCTCCGTCGACAACGATCTTCCCATGACAAGACTAGCCGAGATGTTCAACGTGAATCACTTCATCGTCTCCCAGGTAAATCCCCATGTCGTCCCATTCTTGTCCAACGAGGATGCGCCATATTCGGCCTCGGAAGCGCGCAGCCAATCCTCCGGGGGCCAGGCTGAGTGGATTTATACTGTTGCCCAGTTAGCCAAGAGCGAGGCGCTTCATCGACTACAGATCATAGCCGAGCTTGGCATCTTCCCCAATCTGGTCACCAAGGTGCGCTCGATTCTGAGTCAGAAGTACTCAGGCGACATCAACATCTTGCCAGCCATGGGTGTCCTTGACCTGCCAAAAATCCTTGCAAACCCGACGTCGGACTTCATGCATCGTTCGTGTCTCTCTGGCGAGCGCGCCACGTGGCCCAAGTTATCGAGAGTGCGCGACCGCTGTGCTATCGAACTGGCGCTGGATCGTGCCGTTCACGCCTTGAAGGCGCGCGTGGTTTTTAGCAAGAGTCAAGCTGATCTCAGGCGGATGATGACTGGCACCATTGCCAATACTATGGGTGGCAGCCACGAGCCCCTCAATGCCATGATCTCACCAATGGAGAGCCTGATGATAGCCAAAGAGAAACTGAAACGCCGGCATAGGCGATCGAGTGGGAGTAATTTACAGCCGGTCCTGGCACTTCGGAAGCATGTCCATGAGGCCGACGAGGTGACGGATGATGTCACTGATCAGGAGGAGCGGCTGGAGATGGTTCTCAAACGGGCTCGTGCAAAGCCCAAGTTAAGGATGAAGCGACTTCCACCCCACGATCATCTGCAGACGGGACCAAAGACAGCTCCGCATTTGGGCTCGTCCGACGAGCCCAACGCTTTCGATTTCGCCAAATCTCCTCCGTCGACCAGCCGAGATACTGACAGATTCACCGTCCGAGCGTCGATGCCCGCTGCCGCGCCACCATATCTTGAAAGTATGCATATTGATGCGAAGCTCGACGATAATGCCCTTGTCAATGAAGCCTCGAGTACCTCCACTGGACAGCAGACTGCTCAGCCAGATGAGCTGGCAACTAGTGACGCCCATGCATCCGATGCCGACATAGACAGCGTTTCAGACTCAAGTATTGAGAACGTAGATATGAAATCCTCGAATCGAGTTGTATCTAATGTGAGGGAGAAAGATCTGCAGAGAAGAGGCGAGATGGAGCCTCCGACGATATCAATTAAAGAGCCGTAACCAGAGGGGAGGTACGAGTGACTTTGGTCTCTTGACCTCGTCTCTTGGGGAGCTGGCTCCATTGGTAACCTGTCGCCAAGTGGGATAAGCTGAGCGGCAACGCTGGGAATGAAGAAGAGCACAGGCAGGCAAAATTGCGAGCCGCAACAGCTAGTTATTGGACAATGGGCTGAGCATGGTGTCAAGGAAATAATGCATTAGATTGGCAGCTCTTCTGTCTCTGGGATACATCGAACTCGGCGTTCAGCGTGATCATGCCTCCGAATATTATATCCTGTGCACGAGCGACGCTTTGGATGGTGATTGTGAGGAGCTAGAAATGCTGTCTGGAGGGCTAGACTTAGTGAAACAGGTATCACTATACATCGACCCACACGGGCGACGTGTTCGGAGTACAATACCGCGTGTTTGCGTCCGTATGGGTTTGCTCTCCACGACGTAGCTGGTGTATTCTTGGTGCTTATTCAGAGCTTGTGTACGTGAGAGCAGTGATGGAAAGGAGTGCAGAGAACTCCGGGCCTCCCACTGCGACGTGTATAGGCACACCAATCAAGCATGTAGTAGGTTGGTTGGAGGGATCCTGCAGCTAGCTGCCTCGTTGACACCATGCTGATCATTGGCCCAGTGCCATTCGCTACTGTCTAGAAAGGCTGTGTGGTTCAAGGCGGCTCGGCACGCCTTCCGATCTTGGCAGCCTCTATACAGTCGCCGGTCATCAGAACGCTTTAAGGGATAGAAAATCCTGAATGCTTGATCCACTTGGAACGGGCCACCATAGATTTTGTTGGGCTTCCGATACAAAGTACGCGTCTTGCTGTTATGGTTGCCATCGCTTGTTTGGTCCAGCAGGATCCCTTTGGCCCAGTATAGCAAACAAAGTCTTGGATACGTGAAACCAGAGCCTGGCTCAATTCCCAAGTCACGGCAATCGTTCTTGGCTACCTCTTATCCCATCCAGTTGATCGAGGTACAAGCTTTGCGAATATGCAGACAAGTTGCACTGCATGCCGGTAAGCGGCGGGAGGCGACATGCCACCCAAATCGGGTAGTTGGCGTGGGCATCCGATTTTCCACCTGCCCGAAATAAATAGCTCGACAGTGTGCGGAATTGATGAGCAATATGTCTCGTTTCTTCGTGTTAAGCTGCAAGGGGAATATCAGACGAAAATGGGATGTCGTTCTCCATGATGTGCAGGTCGCAATAAGGGGATTGCTATAGGCAGTTCATGGCCTGCCTGCAGTGCCTTGCAGGTGGTTCCACCAGCCATAAGCCCGTGCTTTTTTGTTTTTTTTTGCGTTCCTTCAGACATATAAGAACAGAAACTGCTGGTTCTTGGCATTGATGTAGACACCACTTTGAGCACTCGTTGTGTCATCCCCAGGTCTGGACATAGGACAGCCGCATCGAGATCGCAACACCTCCAACGATGCCTTCTATCAGAAGCATAGCGGCGTGGATTGCCACGTCTGCTGGCATCGCTCTAGCAGTGCCGGCATCGTCACACGTGGACAAGCGATACATCGAAGTTCGAGACGAAATCACTTATAATGTCTTCGAACATGCAGCAACGGGCACGAAGATGTCTTTTGTGAACAACTCCGGCATCTGCGAAACTACGCCGGGAGTCAACCAGTACTCGGGCTATTTGACTGTAGGAGATAGCATGAACATGTGGTTCTGGTGCGTAATTCGGTGCAGATGCCACGATGTGTTCTCATATGTCTAGGTTTTTCGAAGCTCGCAATAACCCAACCACTGCTCCTCTTGCGACCTGGTTCAACGGCGGTCCCGGCTGCAGCTCCATGATCGGTCTGTTCCAAGAGAATGGACCGTGCCACTTTGTGGACAATGAGACTGAACCGTCAATCAACCCCTACAGCTTCAACGAGTATACCAACATGCTCTACGTTGATCAGCCCATCGGGGTGGGCTTCTCATACGGAGACGACACCGTCGTCTCCACTGTGACAGCTGCTCCCTTTGTGTGGAACCTCATCCAAGCTTTCTTCGCCCAGTTCCCGCAGTACGAGACACGGGACTTTGGTATCTTCACCGAATCATACGGAGGCCACTACGGACCAGAATTCTCACATTACATCGAGGAGAAGAACAGCGGAATTGGTAATGGTACTGTCGAGGGAGACAAGATTAACCTCATTGCCTTGGGCGTGAACAACGGCTGGTACAATCTGACGATCCAGGAGAAAGCCGCGATTGACTTTGCGGCAAACAACTCGTACCGCCCGCTCATCGACGAGGCGACTGCCACCAAGCTGTACAGTGCCTATAACTCTACCTGCCTACCCGCCATCCAGAAGTGCACGGCCACGGGCACCAATGCCGCCTGCATCGCCGCGGATACTGCCTGCGAGGGTCGTATTGATGAAGTCATCTACAACAGTGCCGACTTCGACCCCTATGATATCCGATCAGGCTCCAACGACCCCAACCCGCCGGAGACATACACTACCTATTTGGCACGTGCGGGTGTGAAGAAAGCTATCGGCGCCGCAAGCACCTACAAGGAATGCGCTTCTAAGCCAGGTGTTGGGTTCTCGCTTACCGGTGATGGTAAGTTGGCTTCATAATGGCAAGATTCTTGGACCGTTACTAAAACCTTGGAACAGATGCCCGCTCCTTCCTAGAAACGCTATCAGAAGTCGTGCAGAGCGGTATCAGAGTGCTAACGTGGGCTGGCGATGCCGACTACATCTGCAACTGGGTTGGAAACTTCGGCGTGGCCAACGCAGTGGACTACTCCGGCCACGAAGAGTTCGCCGCCACGGACCTGGCGCCTTACACCGTTAACGGAATGGAGTTGGGTCAATTCAAGACAGTCGACAACCTAAGCTTCCTCAGGGTCTACGAGGCTGGTCATGAGGTTCCGTACTACCGTAAGTTCTGGCCTCACCAAGTTCCCGCGTACGCCTGCTAACAGATATGCAGAACCTGAGTTGGCTCTCCAGGTTTTCACGCAGACGATGCAGGGCAAGGCGATCTCATCTACCTAAGATCACAAGTGGGTGCACATATTTTGCCTCGAGCTTCGCCGGGCCAGCTGGGAGTGAGAACAAAATTAGATTCATGTTTGGTACTAGCCAATAGATCCAATTGAGAAGGGTCATATCGCTCCGAGTCATAACTCAATAATGCAGCCATGTATCATTGTTCCACACCCTTTCCCGGGCATCCGTGTCCCATGCTACCACATTATACCACATTTAATCCATTCCATCTCCGCTGAAGTGCTCGGCAGCACTACTGCACTTCCCATCATGGTGGAAGGTATGCCTGAGCCTCTTTCTCCTCGGCCCTTTTATTCTCGTTCTTAAATCTGTATGCCACAAATACAGCAAGTAGCACGACAACAGCTATGATGACAACCACAACGGCAGTTGGGGGACCTGTCTGCACCATCCTCGATGTTCAATGATCCCTGTGTAGTTTTGTTTGGAGAGAACGGTTCGTGTTATTCCTTCGAGGTCGAGTGTCGATCGTGTGACGATAGAGATCACTAGTTGACCGTGTACGTATTTTCTCGAGTTTATATTTAACCGTTCTAGATGGGGAGGTGCATTGCCAAAGAATGAGTGCAAGAATCCGAAATCCAGTTGAAGTTATTCGGGCACTGTTTGGCTGTGTCTATTGTGGATCTTGATTGACCTAGTCCTTTTTTCTTCTTTTGTTCTAGGCCCCCCCCAAAAACAAAGATGACTCGTTAGTTCAATTGCAAACCTTCATTGTCAAGCAAGTGAGATGGCTGCTTGCATCAATCAGAGAACGGTCATTCGGAGCGTGGACAGTGGTGGTAATGTTCTAGATGCTGTTGAATCTTGCACCACTCTCCGCTCTGCATTTCCCATCCAAGGTACCTAAAGAAGGCAATGTATTTCATTCAATATACATCATTATGTGTGCGCGCATGCGAGTGTCACATGAAATCTATCTGTACGAAGTATATCAGTAGCAATACTCTAGTCTTGGGTTCTACGCATTGTACAAGTTGAGCTGGACAGTATCCTGCTTCTCTTGAGTGACTATCATTCATAGAAGTAGTAAGATATCCTAGAGGATAAAACACTATCGCGTTATTGGCTAAAATTCCAAATTCAAAGTGTCACGAACTAGACTGTGTCTCGACTTCATGAATCACTGAACACCATGAAGTATACGACGAGTGTATAGTTGACCCTTTCGCATGCATTTCTTTCTTAGTCAGCCTCTCCTAACGGCGTCCACTTCCCAGCTTCCACATCCTGTCGAATTCGCCGTCGTACCTCTCGGTCCGTATCAAAAATCTCGGCCTTCTTCATCCACTCCGCTTCCTCTGGCGTGTCAACGCGTCCAAGTTGAGCATTATTGTAAGGATATCGTCCATATAAATCCAAAGGCGGCTTGTGTACATCCATGAGACAGGCTAACCAGAACGCCCCGTCGGCGACACTACAGGGGCTGGTCGGCCCCTGATTTTTCAGCATGGTCGGGAAGCCATAAAGATCCCATCGCTTCTCGGGCTGGCCACGAATTGGATCATGGGTCTCGAAGATCTGCTCGACGAGCTTGCGGGTCTCATCGGTGAAGGAAACGGCCAGCTCCACCGCCGTTTCGTGGTGTACAAGGGGCGCGCCGAACCACAGGCGCACGAACACGAAGTAGTTGATAGAGACTGAGTTCTGCCAGCGGCTCCAAGAGGTCGGGTTCAGGTGCGCCGGTAGAGCCTGCAGCTGCTTGGCATATTCAAGGTCGATCTCAGCAAAGTAGCCATAGGTCCAGCGGGTGTCGACGCCCTTCAATAGGCTCCTCGTAGCCTGATCCAGTAACAACTGCAGCCCCAAGGCTTGCAACGGAAATTCCGTGTCGTCCGGCGGCGGAAGGACCTGAAATAGATCTGGCACACCGTCAAGTCCGAGCAAACTCAGTGCCTTCAAAGCTGGCCATGCCTTGTTCCGGAGTGCGTCGGAATCTCCCCGTTGTTCAAAGAAGATTGCTGCGATTGCTTCTCCAAGGTCGATTGTTTCCGTTTTCGAGAACGGAATGCGTGTATCAACGAGGAACCTGAAAAGCTCTGGTGTGAGAAGCGACTTTAGATCTACCGTCATGGTTTCTTTTTGGCCTGTCAATTGGCAGGTAATTTATCACGGGGTCGAATACGCAGTTTAAAATTGTATCAGTATTCAAAGGCGAACCGTGGGTATCACGAAGTTATACTGGTTGAGGCAATTGCAAGGAAAGCAAAGGAGCGGCGCATCCTGCATCGAAGGTGGGGGGCCCATGACGATGCTGACGCCTCAACTCCTCAGATACAAGGGGCTATCGTAGGAACTTCTCTGTAATCGTGCCACAATTGGCTACATCTAAGGTTTGTCATGCGATGATGTGGGTGGGTGGAATGCTTATTATCATATAAATTGTGGAACGACAAGGTTTCAGTATAGGCAGTAGCCATCCAGTGCATTAATTAATATTCTGCCTGGTCAGGTATTACGATAAGAAGTCCCCACCGATATTCTCCATCAGCGAGCCGTCGTGGCTCTTCTTTGACCCACTGCAGTGATAGTATTGAGATGAGTTGCGAGAGCATCCTTTGAGCCAGCCTCGACAGCCTAGGTTGCCTGTGAGAGGATATGGTGTTGGCAATAATTCGTGCTCAAGTTTACTTATCAGTCGTGTGATGTTCCAACTCCGCTTGCTCGCGCGCTTTACGGTGGACCGCTTCGATGTCGATAGCAGTTTGAGTGGACCCGAATACTATGCATCGTGTTAGTATCTAGGACCTCTCCGATGATATGATGCTCGACTTACATTCCTCCATCTCCTCGAGAGATTTGCCCTTGGTCTGCCAGTAGTGGTCAGTATTGCGACTGATATTGCGTATGGGGAGCATACTTCTTTAATAAAGAACCATGCGTATACTGCTAACGCCCAGTTGAAGATACAGAACATGAGGAAAGTGCGCCATCCGATGTTGTTGATTGCGTATGGCGTTGCTTGAGAGAAGACAAAGTTGAACAGCCATTGTGTTGCAGTACCAACTAGCACAATTTGATTAGACTCTTTGTTGTACGACTGGGTAGTCTCCATATCTTACCTGCAATACCGGCCTCACGTAACCTGGTAGGAAATATCTCACCCATGTAGAGCCACGAGACTGGACCCCACGAGATATTGTAGGTCACTTTGATAAAGTTAGCCCCATCACTTGGTTCCCGGACGAATGGTTAATTAAGTGTTCACTCACTTGCTTCTAGGTAGACCATCGCCACGGCAGCGGCTCCAGTGCTTGTGAACCCTTGACCAGCCACTGGTGGGTGCGTAGCCGTCAAACAGGCAATGATAAGCATGTATGAGCCCATGAGAAAAGCTCCGCCGAGAAGAGAGCCGCGACGTCCGATGCGCTCGACGAGGAACAGAAGGAAGAACAGGCAGGAGACAACCTTGACGACACCAAAGAAGCCACTGATGTATAGACTCTGACCCCCTGCGCCGATAGCCGTGAAAACCTGGGGTGCGTCTGTTGAGTTTGTCAGTGAGTATTGCACAACCAAAAGCTCTAGAGACTTTACAGTAAGCTAGTGAGGTGTTTCCAGTGAGTTGTACACCTAGATATTCATTAGTGATACGTCCACGCGAGGGATTGATATTTAGAGCTCACCGATCTGGATCGTGATCACAATGATGAAGCGGTAGCGGTTGGCCGGTAGGATAGCCTCCTTCCAGGTGAAGCCTTCCGTCACTCTCTCCTCCTCGTATATGCCTGCCATAATCTCGGCGAATCTGCCTGTGTCAGCATGTGTATTGGCGTAGCTCGAGTGATAGGCAATCCATACTCCTCCTGAACTTCAGTGGTGTTCTCGCCTCCCCGAACCCAGACGAGAGACTGTAGTGCCTCATCTGTTCTACCCTTTTTCGCCAGCCAGCGTGTGCTCTCCCTCGTTAACAACATGCCCAGCCCAAGAATTCCGCCGGGTACCAGCTGAAGCCCAATAGGGATCTGCCATTGAGACGTCGTAGCTCCCATGTGTATGGATACGCCCTTGAAGCCTTTGGGTTAGCCGCGAGTCACGTAAAACGAGGAGATGTGTCCATCTGGCAGGGTCTAGAAACACTACCGATGACGCAAGCCCGGAAACGGCAGCAATCCTACAGGCACTCACATAATCTATCCAATAGGATGTCATAACACCGAGGGTGAAGAAGAACTGGAACATGGAGCCTAGTGTGCCACGGATGTTCTTGGGTGCCATCTCTGCGCTGTACATGGGAATGATAACGGTCGCCATTCCAACACCAATTCCGCTAATTACGCGGGCGACGTAGAAGGCAGCCAAGGAGTGAGTGTTGATGACCTGGATGACGCCGCCAATATTGAATATCACAGATGCAAGCACAAGGGACCACCGTCGGCCAAACCGAGCAGTGAATGGCCAGATAAAAAAGCAGGAAAAGAAAGCTGTTGTATTTTAGTGTCGTGGCCGGAGCGACAGTGTGACTGAGGGATGGGAGAAATCGGCCTGGCTTCAACATTGAGTCGACTGACATACCTCCTGCTTGCAACAAACTCGTCGCATTGGATGCTACTGTTGCCTTCTGGGCTGTTCCGTATCCGAAATCGTTCTGGAACGAGGCAAAGGTGAGGACGCCACCAATGACACCGGTGTCGTAGGCAAAGAGGAACGAGCCTGCGCAGCACAAGGCCACCAAGTAAATGGCCCTGAAGTTGCCCAAAGCTTTCTCCATCGCGCGGCGGGAGGAACGCGTCGGAATGCAAACAATACGATCGAATCAAATCAAATATCTTCCAACGGTTATGCTATCTTCGAATGGCCTGATAGCACTCCGACGAGCCGTGCAAATGCTGTATCAACAGTCACAAGCCCAGCACAGGACAGTCGAGTTTGCGAGGTGGGCTCTCTGTGTTTGATGCGTGCAGCAAGTCCCCGGACATGTTATATACAGCACGTTGTAGAGCAGGGTAGCCCTGAAGGAAGACCATAATCGAATCAGCAATGACCTGTATGTGGAGGAATCCAGCAGGCGAATAAAATTGGATCGACCAGGTTGCCCTCCTACCCCCAGCTTGAGGGCACCGAGTACCGAGCCCGAAGAAAGGCACTTGGCGCTAGGTCAGTATTTTAGCGAATATTGGGTAACACCATAGCTCCCGTGTCAAGGAGCCCCATGGCGTATCCGGTCGCAGTAGCAGTGAGCCACCGGAATATACCAACACCAGTGAGGACAGCCTTGGGCGCTGCTGTGCTTCGTCGGCCCGCTGTTTCGCTCAATGCAGCCGCGTCGCCCTGGCCCAGCAGCCTGGGGCTGGACTGGAAGCTGGAGCATGCAATGCCGTGCTGAAATGGTGTGATCGTGCAATCCGCCCTAGGGATTGCGCAACCTCGGACCCTTGCCTCTTATAGCGGGTCAATTGAACATGTCCCCAAACGATGGGTACATAGCCGTGCCTATCTCAGTCAATTCAAACTCAGTTCTCAAGGGGTTTGGCTCCCTGTCCTTGGCATGGTCTATGGCGGAAGCCGCGGACGTCTGCGCAAGCGTCCAGGCGATCACAACAGCCTCCGTCTTGACCCGGGTTCCTGCAATCTCTGCCCCGGACCGAGGCCCCGCTTGTTAAGGACTCGGAGATCTGCGCTTGCTCATTAGCGCGGTTGGGATGTCGTCAAATGGCGTCAAAAGACTCGGGCAAGCCGGTAGCCGGTCTTAAATGACGATGATTGGACTTTGATTCACACCTCGCGGTCTCGAGGGTTCTGACAGAGTCCTCAGGACAGGGGGAAATGCCACCGTTGCGCTCCAACTCTCATGGACAACATCTTGAGACCACTCCGTCCGGTGGAGGGTGCCAACAGAACTCCAGGGCAACCACCGCGCCTTGAACCGACCACGTCAATAGCAACAGCATCACCCGCACCCTCCCCGGCGGCCACTAACACGTCAGACTCGTCCAAGAAACAGACATGCCTGCAATGCCGGGTGAGAAAGGTCAAGTGCGACGGGAGGCAGAAGACTTGTCAGAATTGCGAGCGTTTGGAGTTTGAGTGCTCTTTTCAACAGTCGCCTGGACAGCCCGCCGCTCCGTACGCCGCAAAGCTTCCGGAGCGCCGCCGGCGAATGCAGGCGTGCCTGGCTTGTCGCAGCAAGAAAATCAGATGTTTGGGAGAGCTTCCAGAATGCTCCAACTGCACCAAGAAGGGGCTCGTGTGCTCGTACCCTGAGCCCAGGAAAAAGGTGCCCACTGCTGGCTCGAGCCATGGCGGAGACGGTTACGCTGCGCTGTCCGCAGATCATGACGGCCACTCTGATTTGGATGTGACCGGGTCGACAGGAGAGGCTGCTCTCGACCAGGATACTCTGACTGAGCTCGTCGAAGACTACTTCCGACACCTTTACCCTCTGCCGTCTTATGCCTTTCTGCACAAGGCGACTGTGGTACAGCGCTGCCAGGACCGGACCATCGATACTCCATTGAAGCTGGCCATATGTGCCACCACGTCGTTGCTACTCCGGCGCACCTCGTTGTGTCATGATATCTGGATACAGCTGGCCGAGCAGTCCATCCTGCAGCACTTGGGACAGCCGTCCATCTTTCGACTTCAAGCCCTTCTCCTTATAGTCCGCTACCGAATCGAAAGCGGAGACTTTCCGACGGCTTTCATGCTGGCTGCCCTGGCTGCAAGGTCCGCAGTAGGTCTGCGATTGAACTTTGAGCGTGCAGAGTTACCTCCCTTGGCCCAGGAGGCGAGAAGACGGCTCTTTTGGTCGCTATTCCTACTCGACGATTTCTTCTGCGTAGGTCTCAGGGAATTTGAACTCTGCCCTCGGGAAACAATACATCTACAACTCCCCTGTGACGAGGAACTCTTTGAAGTAGGCAAGCACTGTCGTACCGGAACACTGCAACAGGACCCACTGGAAGTGCCAGCGACGATTGGCTTACGGGGAATATTCTTGAGACTTGTGTCATTGCGAAGAGAAGTGATGAGGTAGGTGTTGTCAGCTCCTCCCTTCGACGTCTGGAGCTAACATCTACGAAGGTTCATCCGCCGGGTTGGCTTGAAAGAATTGCAACCCAGCTCAATAGGCGCCTCGATACAACGATTCGAGCAAGAGCTGAAATGCCTACACGCCGGACTGAGTCAGTCTGAGCAGTACTCCGTTTTCAACTTGGTCAATTGCAAGATGCAGACGCAGTTCATTATGCTACATCTGTCCTGGAACCAATGCTTTTGTGACCTTTACAGACAGTTCCTCAGTGGGTTCAGTGAGGCTGCTCCTTCCCCGGTGCTCGCTGGCATACCCCCGGCGAACAAGCAGATGATGCAACAGCGCTGCGTGGAGCACGCCGAGAACAACATCCAGATTGTGACAGATTTCTGGAATAACTGCAGTCGCAGCTTCATCCTGGAACGCGACACTGCTGTGTGCGCTTTTGAGGCTGCGCGCATAGTCATGTACACCGCCAGCCATTCATCAAATTGGTCAATGATGGACACGGGCATTAGAAAAGGCCGACTGTGCTTGGACTTGATAACACATTTCTTCAGCCAGTCAGCTGCAACAAAGGCATTGGTGCGTATGTATCAACCCGAAACTAGAATGCCGTGCTAATTAGAATAGCGGAACAAACTAGAGAGGATCATCAGTGGATACTCGGATCGCCTGGCGCTGCAGAACAAGGAGGCTCTGAGGGAACCAGACCCTCCAGAGACGCGCCCATCCGGAAGAATATCACAATACGCAAACTCGCGGCAGAGGCTATCTGTGCAGAGCCTACTCTTGCAGTCCGACTTTGTGGACGACAGCGATCAGATCGCGGTCCCGGCTCAAACATCAGGGCCTCACAACCCACGGCGGGAAGATTCCAATCCAAAAAGTCAGGGTGCTTCAGCGGAGACAAGCGCCGATGTGCCTGCTCTCGATGATAGGATGTCTCTTGACGAGGTGCCCGAAGAGACTGCGACGCCCCATGGGATTGAGGGCTATGAGGAGACCGGAGTGGAACTAAACCCCTGGATGGGGTTTCCAGGGAAGGACGATGTATACGGAATACCTGGTCTTTCAGGAGACCTCGACGCGGAATATTGATATATTACTCATATCGGCATCGTATTCTTCCGACAGGGCCTACTAAGGCTACTGTAGGGTCTTCTTGGGTCATGGGGGCCACGGCGTCACGGGGAGTTGCATGGCTGCATTTCCGATAGTAATGTGGCAAAATGAGAACGATAGAGAAGAGTGGGATGTATGCAATCCTGTCATGGTATTATCGAATGGCACTACGATCAAGCTGAGAATCACAGCCGGACTTGGTGTTGTAATCTCATCCGACCTTTCACATACCTGTGACTATACACTGAAGTGATTCAAGCACCTCTATCCACCGTGAATTTGTACGACTACTCAATCAGCGCCGACATAAGCCTGACTAAAAGATCGTTCGGCGGACGAGTGTGTTTTATAAATTTAGCGCTAGGCTATGCTCCGCAGGTTGATCCAACCACACAATTCCGGAAACACGCCTATGACTTTTGCCATCCCAATTCAAACATGATGGACACACCGATCTTAGTCTGCCTTATTCTTCTTTTTGTCTTTGCGTTCGGATCACTCATCGCGGGCATCATCCTTCGTAATATTGAGGATCTACCGGCAGCAACGTAACTTTTCGACCTCACCATAAAGCTCGCATCTCTGCAAGGCGTGTCAAGTAAGCTACGTTAAGTATCTTAACATTCAAGTCTCTGGAATGCCATTTTGTTCGGGGATGGCGCTTGCTGGATTGAATCGGGACATGACAGGCAGCTTCGTTGCTGTTCGATCACACCACAAACTCCACAGTACGCACGTGGTAGCTCTGGAGGTACTTTGGGGGGATCTCTACTATAAGGACTTATACATTGTGGAGTATTGGTTTCTGTGGTTAACCTGATGGCACTTTCTTCCGGGGCACCCCCGACCCGCAGGGTTTTCTCGTACGGCGATTGAGGAATACAATGAGGCCTATTCGTAGTACGCTTGAATAGACGAATACACAAACACCATTACTAAAAGAAACTCCATTGTGCTATGGTTTTGAGTTACGAAAGGAACGCAGTAGTTTATTTCGCTGAAGTATGGATATCATCATTACATTAATACATCATGATAGATCGCATTATTCCCGCTTGGTGATCCGCAGCCAGAAGTCGTTCGCAACCCAGAATACGGCACTCCATGCCTTGATCGGAGACTGAGGATTGACTATAGTGAAGTCATATCTACGTAGCAACTGTTGGGAAGCGCGAGTTAGCGTTGATTAATATGAATAGACACGTTTGGGAAGCTGTACCTCGAAAAAAACCTTGTTCAGTTCCATCATGGCGATAGGCTTCCCTAGGCATGAATACTTTCCATACCCAAAAGCCAAGTCCACGACTCCGTTCATGATCTTGAGTTGATCCTCCTTCGCCTCCAACCATCGCTCAGGGCGGAAGACATCGGCATCTGTTCCCCAGACACCCTTGGAGCGCATAAGCCCAAAGTAGTTGGTGCCGACTTGAGTCCCTCCAGGTACAAATTGACCGTTGATGATGTCGCCTCCCTTGGGAACTTGCTTGGATCCGAGACCCGTCACAGGCGGATACATGCGGAGCCCTTCTCGAATCACGGCCTGGAGATAAGGGAGTCTCCTCGCTTCGATCTCGGTTATGGGAGAGCTAACCCTGCCGGCGCTCACGGCTCCATCAATCTCCTTCTGGAGTGTGGTATATGAGATAGGCGTCGTAATAAGGCAAAGCAAAGTCATGCACATGGCAGTAGCTGACGATACAGATCCCGCGATGCTAAATAGTATTAATGAGCAGGTCTTAGTTCTCATCTGTTGGGTTGGGAGGTGGAAACTGACATTTGCACGAAGACTTGCTGGATAAGCTCGGCGCGGGACATGCCATTGTTAATGAATGCCTGCATCATATCTTTCTGAGGTTTTGTGCCAGGGCGCAACCGTCTATCGATTAACGACTTGGCAAATCTAAGTTCTTGTTAGCTCGCGTGTTGCTCAAGGCTCATGAGATTGGCGAGACCTGCCCCATGAGCCTGCCGAACCCGACCTGATCGCCTTCTTTGGGCAGTAAAGTATTGAAGGGCCAACGATATAAGATCTGTGCAAGCCAAGGCATTGTGGACATGATATTCATGATGGGCAAGGATTCGTCATGTATCTCATTATAGCGATATAGGTCTTGATCCTGGTTGAGAAACCCAAATGCGTCTCCAAACGAGATGTCGCCGATAACATCGAGAGCGAAGAATGATGTCTTGCGGAAAAACTGCACAGGCCGATATTCCGTCGCGGTAGATAGATACTTGGTATCAATAAGTTTGATGAAAGCCATAAGTTGGCGGTCGATGCCAGCTCCGAAGCCAAACCCCTCGTTTTCCTTGCCGCCGAACTTGAATGCTAATTAATTAAATACTCGGTATAGTATCCCGATGGCGCTGCAGCATCTGGGATAACGCGGAATAGGATGCAGGGAAAGACAGAACATACGGCCGTGCCCATTTTTGCACGCAATGCCTTGTGCTCATGCTCATCCCGAAGGGAGACAACGGTTTCTTCGCCCGGAATAATGCGACCAGTCTCATAAAAGAGGCCTTTGGTGTACGAGGAACGGGCCGCGCTCATCATCCGCAGGATCTCGGGATCCGTGGAGAGCAATTCATTCGGGCCAATACGAACGAGAGATCCTGTAGCAAGTATCAGTACAACCGGCACTCGAAGGGCCGGGGGCGCGGGAGTTGCAGGCAAGGATTAGTTAGTCCATACCATATTGCTCTGAGACGCTTTTGAGATGTTCGTGGAACCGGCCGCTCAGGGCCTTCTTGACCATCCACGCGCTGGAGACAGAAGCAAAAAAAGGGCCCGGGATGTGGCGCAGCCTATACCAGGATCGGAACTCATATACGAACAGAGCAAACAAGGCCACCACAAGGCAAGGCAAGACGAGCGTCCCAGGGGCGGCATCCTGGGCGGCGGCAGCAAGACTGCCCATCACGCCCATGGCGGCGGAGGCGCGCCTGGCAGGTACAGGCAGTAATGTAGCGGGATAAAAATGCTCAAGTTCTGATTTACCGAAATAGCGGTACGACGTACCCGACGGGCTGGTAACGAACCAGAAAACGATACTGCAGGGTTGTGGGCACGCCAACTGAAACAGACATCGCTCAAGGGTCGATGATGGAAAGCAATACTTGGAAAAGAGCTGGGAGCCGCAGTCTCGAAATGTTCGGCAACGGCAATAAATTGCAGCGGCACAGCGCAACCAGTCGTCCGGCCATGAGCATGAGCAGTAAAGGGAAAGGTGGCCAGGTCCAGTCATGCGACCTGCGCGTCGGACCTGTTTTTCTGCTTCCGGGTTGGGCTTGAGCTCGAGCTTTTGGGACGTTGGGACGAGAGCTTGCTGTCTTGGGGGGAAGCGGCACAGGAAAGGGAAAAAAAAAAAAAAAATAAACCAATTAGTCTAGGTAATGGGGACTGGGGTCCGACGGATCAACGGTGCTGGTGCTTTGGGAGACTCAACCGGCAGCAGGAAAACGCGGACTTTTAATAACGGGGTGGAGCTTCTGAAGCGATCGTTGTCTACTGGCTCTCCCTGCAACGCTTGCACCTTTTCGATTCACGCACACACGCACACACTCATACATACTCACACACTCACACATGCGCGATTCCCAAGGGATGGCCCTGGCACTTTGAAATGCCACTGACTATGCCTTGAATGCTACGTACGCCACGACCACCCCCCGGGATGCCGACCTGGGCTCTTCTTGATCCAGCGCACTAGTCGGAGGGTCGAGGACCAAGAATACGTACGTGTAATAGTCATAGTCAAGTGTTTACCTCTGGGGCAGGAGACAGGGCTTGGCGCCACTGAGCAAACACTTTCTACAGATTACAAAGAGTCAGCCAATGGCAACTGCGCTGCGTGGTGAGGCTGTTCGGCGCTGGTAGGTCCCTCCGTCTGAAAATATCCATCAGGCGGTCTCGTGGCACGTGTTTGGAACATGGCCTGGAAGAGGCATGAGAGACACAGGAAGTGGCTTGCAAGCCAGCAATGCTTTTCCCAGGGCGCTGGGTTCATTAGTCTGCAACGTCCAACCCTAAAGGTTCCAATGGCTTGGTGATTATCACGCGATTGGGGAACTAAGTTCGCCGGACCGGCGCTATACTCCGTGGCATTTTCCCAATGAGACATAATTCGTCATTCTCCAACTAGACCATGCTTTTGGTGGGGGCTGACCAGAAGAGATAATGGCTGGACTATTGATCGAACCTACATGGTTGCGGTACTTGTATACATGCCAAACGGTGAACCAACCGCCCGGGGCCTTCCAGTGGGGTTCCGCCTGGCCGGGTCTAGAGGTTTCGGCGTCGAATCACAGTGTCCCCATACATGCACCTCCGTATCACTGGTATTAGCTTAGCTATGGATGAGAGCGCAAACCACATGCATGCAACAAGAGAGCATGCCATGTACAGGATAACATACAAAACCTTGGCGCTAGCAGTGCTTGTATCACCATATATGATTCCTCGTCTATACTATCTATACTGTCTGTGATGCAACATCGTGGCTGCCGTAGGTACGGTTCAGGATTTGTACATCGTCATTAGATGGTTTGCAATAGACCCTCGACCACAGACATAAACATCTCAACGGCGATGATGGCAGGTGTGCACCACTTACCTTCTACGTCAGCATCACTGGTCAGGTTTGATGATGTCGGATGCATTTGTGTGTTCGCAGGTTGGGCACAAACGGCCTGCAGCCTTTGATTGCTGTATGTTTGGATATATATGACAACAAATCCCCAGGGTGTCCGTAAGAGTCAATAAGGGTGCAGCCTTTATATCATGGCGTGGCTGTCGACATGAGTACACTGGACGTCGTGTAACTTGACAGCAGGCCATTCGACCAATACGATTAACATTAAGGAGCATGCCAATCAAGGATGTGCCACCAAAAAAGAATATGCTTCCTGCAAGCCATATCTCAACGTGGCTTGGGACTCGACAAGCCATTTGCCAATCGAGGACAATACACCCGCTTTCCCCGGCGAGGAAGCAAGACGTTTATAGTCGCGTATATGGACGGAGGTACAAGCCGGGTCGAGTGACCTCCTGCCATCCTCTGCTATCGGCCGAGCAAGGAAGGTCCTGCCTGCACTGTTGCTCCCGTCCGACAAGCGCTGTTTCCAGCATGCCAATTGAGGCAACGGTCATGTCCTGTACGCGGCAGGGAGCCTCCCGAGAAGAGCACCTCAGCCAATGCAACAGTACTGGCCTCGGCTGTGGTAGGGAAACGTGATGCAGGGAGCCGCTCGAGGAGGCCGTACCGTTCGCGGACCGGCCGGCTGCAGTCTGTCCTGACTGTCCTCCCTCGCCTGTGGCCGGTAAGCTGCTGCTTTACCACCCAAGGGGACACTGACTTTGAGGCCCGACTGTCACAGCTGCTGCCCGCTGGGGGAAGCAAGAGAGCGCCAGGCCAATTTTACATGGATTGACTGGTCGGGAAGTTTCCCCCCCCTCCCATCTGCAATGGCTGCTGCCAATACAGACAGACGGCGCTGCATGTTTTGAGGCGAGGTAGTGCTTCGTACCGTGTAGCGTTAATATGAACAAGTGAATTGACTTAAAAAGGCGCCACGCCACGCTACTGCACCGGCTCAGCATCCTTTATTTCCCTTGACTGTTGGGTTAGCGAGTTTAGTTGCTTCTCGAACAGCTCTCTCGGTGTCTTGGTTCCTGCAATTGGCGGGGGGGGGGGGGGGGGGGGGGGGGGGGGGGGGGGGGGGGGGGGGGGGGGGGGGGGGGGGGGGGGGGGGGGG